>PVKM010007631.1:25546-41091 GCA_004027735.1 Carollia perspicillata | reverse complement strand
GGATTTCAGTCCCTTTTCCCACTCTCACGAGCAAATTGGGCCTTTCTGCTGCTGATTCCTGGGTGAGCGGTTTTTTTGTACCTTCTAGGGCACTGTGGGTCTTTTCAATGAACTGTCCTGTGAGGCTGGGCATTTCTCCCACTGCCTGAACCCCCACAGGTGTTGTTAGTCAGAGGTTTTGAGACTTTATTTTTCTGTGCTGGAACCCTTGGTTGCTCAGTCTGTCTTGCTGCTCAGTTGTTCCTCCCAGTTCATCTGCACACAAATGTGGGACCTCCTGCTCCACCAGCTGTCACCTCACTCCATCCACCAGCTGCCGCCTTGCCCACCCTGGTCCTCTAGCCACCACCTTGCTTCGAGTCCTCTTGGCCCGGCTGTCCGTCTCCACCCCTCCTACAGGTCTGGATGAATGTCTCTTCTTTAACTCCTTGGTCGTAGGACTTCCATATAGTTTGATTTTCTGGCAGTTCTGGTTGTTTTTTGTTTTTAAATTTGTTGTTGTCCTTCTTTTGGTTGTGCGAGGAGACACAGTGTGTCCACCTATGCCTCCATCTTGGCTGGAAGTCCTCTTTTGAAGTTTTGTAGGGCCTTTTATCATTAACCAGTCTTTTACTATCAAATTTAAATGGCCTACTGAGAGAGCTATTACCTCTTCAAATATTACTTCTCCTCTAATCACTCTTTCTTTTCCTTCTGAGGTTTTTAAAAATTTATTTATTTTTAGAGAGAGGGGAAGGGAGGGAGAAAGAGGGATAGAAACATCAATGTGTGGCTGCCTCTCAAATGCCCTGCACTGAGGACCTGGCCTTCAACCCAGGCATGTCACCCAACCAGGAATCGAACCAGCAACCCTTTGGTTCGCAGGCCTGCACTCAATCCACTGAGCCACACCAGCCACAGCCCTTCTAAGATTTTGATTAAAAATAGGTTGGTCTTTTGTATTTTCCATTTAAAAATTTCTGTACACTGCATTTCTTATTATTTATTTTTGCTTAACATACTAGCTCACCCATTCTTTCTATATGTTGCATAGTTGTTTTAATGACTATCTGTTGATTCTTTGATCTTAAGTCTTAGTTTGTTTTGGCTCTCTATCATTTCTGTGGCTTCTTGCTTATTTATTATTTTGTTTTGTACCCAGTATCTCTGTGTTCTAGACATTGTATCCAAAATATTTGTGGAAATAAGTTGAAGCCTAGGATGTTGGTTTCTTTTACTAGAGAAGTTTATGTTTTCTTTTGCCACATGTCTGCACATACTACCAACTCAAGACTGCCTTAAATTATCATCAAGAATGAAGATTTCATGGACAACACAGTCGACAGAAAACTGGTATGTAAATCAATGAAATACAAGTTAAGTGGTTCACCATTACCTTGAGTATGTAGCCCTTTGGGGACCTAGTTAAAATGGGAATGATTTATATGTACTTTTACTGCATTGGTGATCCCACAAAATAATTTTGAATGTTATCAATATGTCTATGACTCACAAATTTATATCTTTAAAACAGACCTCTTCCTTGGATTCCATACTCATATCCAACTTCTTACTTTTCATCCCAATTCGGATATCTAATAGGCACCTCATAGTAAATACGTACAAAACAGACCCTTGAGTATTTCCTCAAATAAATAAGTTGTACCTCAAGCCTTCCACATTTCATTATTTGTAACCATTATTCTCCTCATTGCTCAAAACAAAAACTAATGACCTTCTTTGACTCCTCTCTCCATATTCTCCCCATACTCACTCTAACAGCAAGCTCTATCTGCTTATCTTCACATTTTGGTCAACATCTTTCCATTTCTTTTGATTTTTACCACTGCAACCCTGGTCTAAACAATTGTCTTCTTTTACCTTGATGACTGAAACTAGTCTCCCTGCCTCAGTTCTTGCCTAGGGAAACTGTGTTACACAACTTCATTTAAGTGGTATTCCTTGGAGTTTGGATATATGTGAAATATCTGCTTTCACCTCAGCACATCCATCATATGCTAGTTCATTTAACAAATATATATATTTAAGTATCTACTATGTACCAGGCACTGTTGAAATTTATGGGGCTATATCATTGAACAACACCTTCAAATTTTGTGCTCTTAATGAGTTTACCTTCTTATTGAGGAAGATAAAACATGAACGTATAATATTTCAGATGCTAGAAAGTTTATTAAAAAAGAGTTGTGGGAGATATATGTATACACATTGTTCAGGGAAAGCCTCACTGATAAAATGAAATTTGAGCAGCAACTTGAAGGAAGTGAGAGAACTAATATTAGGCTATCAGGGGAAGGAATTCTAAGCAGAGAACAGAAAGTACAAAGGCTTAGAGATAGCTGCATACTTGTTTGTTTTGAGGAAGAACAATGAGGTCAATGTAGTTGGAGTACAGTGAGTGAGAAACACTGGTGGGAAATGAGGACAGAGAGGTTTCAGATGGTCACATCTCATAGAAACTTGAAGGCCATCATGAGGGCTTGGGAATTTACTCAGGGTGAGATGGAAATGCACTGGGGGAAAATAACAATCACAATTGCAATTAAAATAATTAGCTGCTATACTGAAAAAAGACTGTATGAAGGCAAGGCTGTAAGATGGAAGGCCAGCTAAGAGGCTATTACAATAATTTGGATAAGTGTTGGTTATAGTTTAGACCAGATAGTAGCCACTGAGGTGGAGAGAAGTAGTTGGATTTTGTGTGTGTTTGTTCATGTGTGTGTGTTTATAAAGTTGATTTTATTACTTTTAATAGATTTTTGTTATCATAGAAGCAGTGCACATGCACTGTAAGAAATTTGAAAATATAGACACATACCTTTTTAAAATTAAAAATGTTACCTTTAATCTAGAGTGGCAATTTATTATGTTTTCTCTTGTTTTGTTACCTGTTTTTTTCCAGTCAACAATCTCTAAGTTTCCATTTCAGTACATTTTTTATCTTATGCAATCCTTAGTTCATAATCAAATTCTGGTTATTTTTGAAGTTACAGCCAACAGGGTTCTTCAATGGATTAAGTGTGGTTTTGAGAAAAAAGGAATAATTAAGAATAACTTCGAGTTCTGGAGTTTGAGTAGCTAAAAGGAAGAAGTGGTCATTGAGTGCCTTTAAGAAGCCTGGGCAAACAGGTTTTCAGAAAGGGTATAAATTAAGAGCCTAATTTTGTACATTAAGGTATAAACTTGATATTTGAATCTCAAGGTAAAGGGAGAGATGTTTATACTCACAAAAGTGAGTATAAACAAGAAAGAGGATAGTTTGGAGAACTAATATCCAGAGAATTCTAACAATTAAAGGTTAGGGAGATGAAGAACCAGAAAAATTGACAGAGAAAGATTGGTAGTGAGTTTAGCAGAAAAATGAAAGAAAAGTGGTGTCAGAGAGACAAAGTGAGAACATGTATAAAAAGTGAAGTAATCAACTACCAAACACTACTGAGAGTTCAACTAAGATGAGGACTGAGATTTAATCAAAATCAATAATGACCTTGAAAATACAGTTTTTATGTATAATGGAGATAAATATCTCCTTTGGAGTGGCTTAAAGAAAGAATAAGAGAAAAAGAAGCAAAGGAAGCCAGTAGGGGAAATTATTTTTAAATGTTTTCTAAAAAGACAAGGGGAGAAAAAAATATAGTATGATTGATACTGATGAGACTCAGTGGAGAAAGAGAAACTGATGATGTAAAAAACAAATGAAGAATTGCTAAACAACAGTTTTTTTTTATGAGAGAGAAAGGATAGAGAGTTTGGTTTTAGGAACACAGTACATTTATTGTCATAAGCATGAAGACAGTATATGGGTACAGATGTCAATAACTATGGTATTGGAAGTCTGTGGAGGTTCATTGCACAGCATCAGCTAAGAGTAAGAAGGGGTATTTGAGGATGTTCAAAACGTATTGGAGATTTAAGGAAAAAGCAGAAAATGTAAGATAGAAGTTCAGGAGAATGGATGGTTGCTGTGCAGCAATCAGCACACTTAAGCAGAAAGCAAGATCGGAAAGGTGCAATGACTACTGAAGAGGGCACCTCTATTTTCTGACCACTGCTCATTTCTACTACATCATCTCCAACAACCCACCCTGCCTTCACTGGTTCTTCACTGTACTTCAGTCATGCTAGCCCATTTTGATTCCTCAAAAATGCTAAGTATGTTCCATTTTTAGGGCCCTTGCACTTGCTGTTCCCTTTGCCTGGAAATATCTTCTTTCATAGCTCTGTCAGCTGGTCTCTTATCATCATTTAGGTCTTAACTCCACAAAGGATTTCTCTGACCACAACAGCTAAAGTAACACACCAATGTTACTCTACCATATTATTCAATTCTATCTTCTGAATAGCATCATCAAGACCCCCTATTTATTTTTCTACTAATTTATTATCTTTTGTTCTCCCCAATAAAATGTAAGCTCCTATTTTGCTGCACTCACACCTACAAAATTGTCTGGCATAATAGAAGGTGCTCGATAAATATTTGTTGACTGATTGACTCTCTTTATGTTTGTTTACCTTCCAAATTTCTCTGTGCTTTCTCTCCCCTGTCCAACCTCCTTCTGCTCTGCTGACTTTGCCCTCTGTACCCCTAGTACTATAGAAAACAATGTTTCCTACATCCTCAACATTCTTACCACACACTTCTCTTCTTCTTCCTGTCTCTTCAGGGCTCTCTCATGTCACTATGTCTTCTACTGCAGCTCTTAAGGCTGATAGGTAAAACTGACTTTCTTTCCACTCTCCACTGCTGCTTCTTCACTCTGATTCTTCTACACTTTTGTAAGACCCTCTTCTTCTCCATCCCACCAGAGTGAGAGTTTTATGCCATCTGGATTTACCATCCTCTAACTTTTGTTGTTGGTGTCACCCTCTAACTTTCCCTTTACTCTGCAGCTTCATCTAGATTTTTCCATCTAGTTCTCAGGGTTCTTCTATAAAGCAATCTTTGGACTCTCACTGCTGCAGATTGGCTGTGCCTTTCCTGTTGTTTCAACACCTGGTAAAGTCAAAGATCACAAGAGCAGGACAAAGGAATAATCAATGAACCCATACCTGTTTCTCAGTACATGGGGGGATTTACTCATTCCGTAATCCCAGAGTCGCTCCACTGCAGCAATAAAATAATGTCGTGTTCTCTTCTGAAAGCTGCGGGGGCTTTGATTTTCATCCTCACCATATATGTCAAAATCTTCTCTCTTCATTTCAATGGAAAAGGCATCATAATAATCACTTTTGTCTTCTTCTGTCTGAAGAGAAGGAAGGGTTATTTCCCTTTCATGGCGTTTCAAGACTGGTGGGTTTTGAAAGAACAACTCTCCAGTCCCTCCTTGTTTTGCCCAAGTGGCTTCTCTTTGGGTCTTATCTTGTCTTTCATTTATTGCTTCTATTGAATGATTGTTTTCATAAGGGTCTAGGGGTGAAATGATGTCTTTTGTCTTAAAAACTATGTTTGTTTGTGACTTCTCTTGGGATTTCCACTCTTCTCTTGGTGTATGGGCAGTATATTGATTATCTGAAGCAAGGAGACCTATCAGCTTGGAGGGAGTCTTTCCAGAGCTTTTGGTTGCCCATTTCAGAAAGGGCACTTTTCCAGGTCTATTTACTTTATTAAATTTAACAGTGTCCTGTGTTTTCTGATGGAAGATCTCTTCTATTAGATCCAGGGGGCCAGGAGATCTATTGCTAATTTTTGTAGGGAAAGAGTCTACCTGATGAACATGAAGTTTAGGAAGTATTTCAACGTTTCTAGATGCTTCAGATAAACTTGGTTCCAAGAGACCAGTGTTCTCAAGTTTCTTGTATATGAGTGAGATTATGCCACTTTCCCCTGGGGAGCTTATCTTTTCTTGATCTCCAATCATTTCTAACATTAGGAAGGCTAAAGAAAGATTTCTTTTGGCTCCTTGTAAGAAATGACTGCGTTCTTGGACCCCAGAACTTCTCTCTCTAAAGGCATAACTACAAGCTGATACTAGAAGATGAGAAGAGTTGTCTTGGGGTGGGATCTTGGTCAGATCTGTAGGTCTAGTTGATGGAAATTCTGATAACTTTGCCATGTGTAATGCAGACCCTTCTGTTTGAATGATGCCATGACTTCTCGTAGAACAATCTGATAAGAGGGACTGAGTAATGGCCCTTTTCTCTTCATTGTACTCTATCTGTGTGATGGTGCTCTGGGTCAAATACTTTATGTTTTTGGACAACTGTGTTGAGGTGTCATTAAAAATCATTCCCCCTTTAAGCTTGATTTCTTCTTTTGGGAGTCTGAATAGCTTTAAAGCCCGCTTATCACGTTGAGCAATAACATTCTGCTGACTTGGATTAGGAGCTCTCCTTGTGGTACGTGGATACTTCTCTACCACTTGCTTTATTTGATTTCTCAAGCCTTCTAAATTTGCTTCCTCCCTTATTTTTGAGAAATGGGGCATGTGAATCCCTGCTCTATTCACTGAATTGTTTAATGACCTGGTGTCTTGAAGTTTTGGAGTATATGTCCCCTCATCTGAACCACTTACATTTTGCTTAGTGCTTAGTAAGAAAAGGTTCTTCAGGAAATTCTTAGTATCATTCACCATATACACATGAGGCAAAACTAAATTCTCTTGGATTAATTTTTCCTTCCTTTCTATCTCTTTTGGTGATTTTTTTTCTTGATTGTGTGTATCATTTTCTTGTAAATTAGTCAAGTTAGTAAGAAATATGCTCTTGCTGTTTGGAGAAATTATCTCTTTGAGTCCTGGATCCTTTGTAAATTCATCCTCTTCTACCACCACTTTATTCTTCTGTGACAAGAAATTCTGATGATCTTTCACAGATTTCTCTGATCCTGAAGATGTCAACTGCCTTAGTACAGGCCTTGGTCCAGAGCTTTGGAAGTTCTTGCCATGAGTCCTTTTTACCCAATTTTCTGCATCTGGCAAGAACAGCATCTTGAAGTGTGCTGTATCTGGATTTTCTGCACCTACTGGAACAGGGCCCTCTTTTTTCTTGTGGACCATGTCCATAATTTTTGATGAGGTAGTTTTATTTGACAAATAATTTAGCCCCAAAGCTGTAGTATTTTTGTCAATAAAAATTTCATCATGAATCATAGAAGTCACTTCTTGAACCTCAGCATTACTTTTTAATATAATATCTTGCAAGACTGATGTACTATTATCAATTAATAATGTTGGGCCATCAATGTGGGTCTTTCTATTTGTGGTTGAAGTAACTGGTGACTTGTTTGACTTTACTAAAGACAGACTATCTTTTAATAAAAAATTACCTTTGGTCAATGAAGTAGGTACATGAACTCTTTCCTCTTTAAATAACCTATCACTCTCCATTGATAATACACTTTCTCCCAATGAACTTTCTTGACTATTCATTAAAGCTGCTTCTAACAGCTTAGAATCATTATCTCCCTTACTCAAACCCAAAGGCACATCAGACCTAATAAGGTGAGATGCATTTTTGTCAAATACAGTGGTGCCTGATTGATTACTAAAGTGAACTGGTGTATTTGGGGGTCCTAAGGAGCTTGCCTTTTCAGTACCTGCTGCCAACTCTTTTGGTAGAACTGCTGGTGAAGTCATTAGATTGTTTGATAAACTAGAAATTTTTAAATCAAGTTTCTTCAACTCTACTTCTATAGTTGACCTTAAATTTTCATTTAATCTTAACTGTAGTATTGGTTTAGGAGTAAATACTCTGTTCCCACTGTTATGGATCTCTGGTCTGAGATGTACCACTTCAGATGGGCCTTTGCTTCTTTCTATTGCTCCAGGAAAATGATCCTCGGCCTCATATTTGGCTTCTTGGAGATCAGGTAAGGATAATCCATGTGGAGTAGGATTCTGTCCCAAGAGCATCAACAAATCACTAGAGGAAACACTTTGTACTTTATGCACCAGTGTTCTTTCTCCAGACCAGGGATCAATCTTCTCCATATCATTTTCTGGAGCTACAGTGGATTCAAATTGCTTTTGCCTAATGCTGGGGTGCCTTGATTTCTGGGAGAAGCTTCTGGGTTCAATGGCATTGTTTTCATTCGGTAGAGAAGTTAAAATGTCCTCATACATTTCCTCATAATAATCACCAGTGTTTCTTTCACAACGAGAAACCTTCAGTAAGGCTGTCATTCCTCTGTTCCTAAACTCTGAGTTGTGGCACCCCAGAACCCACAGACCTGGAGATGAAGAAGAATAAGACTCTGGTTACTCATAACCCAGATCCCAAGCTAGTTTTCTGTTAGAGGGTATTTCCTATTCCAAGATAAATGAAAAGAAAACTAGCTGGTACCATTATATTACAGGTAATTGGGTGAAATCTATGACACATATAACAATAGTTAAGCAATGGTAGCAAAAGTGGTTTTTGCATTGCTGCCATAGTGGTATATCTGTTTGTGCCCATAAGAAAGGGCTGTGATTAAAAGTGAACAGATGTTGGAATAAAAATGGAGAAATGTAATTAACATACACAATAGTAGAGAGTCTTAATAGTCACATAGAACTCTGATGATGACAATGACAACGAGGAAAGTTTATATAGACTAGCTGTTATTGCTATATAACATAGTGGCACAGGTTCTAGAGTCATATTACCTGGGTTCAAATCCTGGTTCTACCATTTACCAGCTGTGTGACTTCAAGCAAGTCACTTGAGCTCTCTGAGCTGCAGTTTTCTAATTTATAAATGAGGCTAATAGTATCCAGCCCATTGTATAATGTGTTGTAGTCACATATCACACTGCCTAGCATCTACCATCACTAATTTATAGAATAAGTAAGCACAATGGAGCAGGACTTAGGTTTAAAATACACATAGAAATCCAACCACAATGTTAGCAATATTAATTTCTACTGTGGACAGGATTATCCAAGTGAAGGAATTTCATGGTAGTAAAATAGATTCATAAATATAAGTGAAAAATACATCCATCAGGTACCTAAACAGCCTCATCTTCTGACAAAATATCTGTAAGCAAAATCAACTGAATCCAGCTTTCCCTCAAAGGGAAAACTTTCCCCAAAGAGCCTTTTGAAAACTATGGAACTCCATGGAAAAGGCTTCTGTGGTCAAACACATTTTGGAATTAATGCACACAACACTCTGTGCAGCTAGATAATCAATCAAATGGGAAATGAGAATAAAGACATTTTCTAATACACAAACATTCAGAAAATCTACCTTTACTGCAACCATCCCTGAGAAGTGATTAGAGAATATTTCCTAGGGCTGGCAAGGATGTGGAGAAAAGGAACGCTGGTGCCTTGTTGGTGGGAATGCATGGCTAGTGCAGCCATGGTGGACAGCAGTATGGAATTTCCTCAAAAAACTAAAGATAGAACTGTCTTTTGATCCAGTGATCCCACTGCTGGTATTATACCCCAAGACTCCTGAAACACCAATTCAAAAGTACCTATGCACCCCAATATTCCTAGCAGGGTTATTTACAATAGCCAAGTGCTGGAAACAGCCTAAGCGCCCATCAGTAACTGAGTGGATCAAAAAACTATGGTACTTTTACACGATGGAATACTATACAGCAGAAAGAAAGAAGAAGCTCCTACCCTTTGCAACAGCATGGATGGAACTGGAGAGCATTATGCTAACTGAATAAGCCAGTCAATGAAAGACAAATACCATATGATCTCACCTTAAGTGGAACCTAATCAACAACAACAAAAAATGAGCAAAATAGAACCAAAGATGTGGAAATAAGGAACAAACTGACAGTGACAACAGGGGAGGAGGGAGAATAATAATGTGGGAAAGAGGAGAAAGGGTCTAATCAAGGAACACGTATGAAGGAACATGTATGGTAATAGACAATAGGGTGGGGACTGACTAAGGGAGTAGGGGGTTGGGTAGCTAGGGTAGGGGGAGTGGGCAGGGCAGGGAGAGCAAGGGGGAAAATTGAACTATAACTGAACAACAATAAAAAACATAGGAAGACATGAGATCTAGGAACCAGGCACCTATCCTACCAGAGGATGAACAAAAGTCCCAAGTCGATAACTTAGTCTCAGACCTAAAGACAACCAGCCCACACTGGAGTAGGGGGATGCATGGGTCTTGCAGGTCAGTATCTAAGCAAGAAAGAACATGTTATATAATGAAACTATTGGAAAAAAGATAACTGGAGGAAAAACATTACGAGAAATGGAAAAGCAATTAGAAGTTTCAATTAAACAAGTTATAAAAATAGGAAATGTAATTTTATTTGTTTCCACAGTGAACATTTATGTAGTTTACTGTGATTTCACTAAAAAATGGGGATATAATTATTCATAAGTTTGGGAACTGAAAAAACAGTTTAATGATATTTAAAGCATATTTTTGATGGTATAAAACCGGGTTGGGTCAGAGTAGACCAAGATTGGAGCAGAGATGAGTAATTTAAATAAGGTTTTTGACTCTTAAAATTTCACTGTCATAATTTAGGCAAAACTAATACCTTCCTTTTCCTGAGGCCAACATTAATTGAGTGAGAAAAGGGGAAATGAAACTTCATAAACAGGAGTTCTAGCCAAGATGGAGGCACAGGTAGAAATGCTTCGCTTCCTCGCACAACCAAGAGAAGGATAAAAACCAATTAAAAAACAATAAACAACCAGAAGTGCTACAAAATCAAACTGCATGGAACTCCAACAACTGAAGAACTAAAGAAATATTCGCCCAGACCAATAGGAGGGGCAGAGATGGGAGACAGGCAGGCCAGCAGAGAGGGTGCATGGCAAGGTGGGGCTGGCTGAATGGGAAACGAAAGACTCAAAGCTAGCTTTAAAATATTGCAGGGATTGCCATGGCAGGAGAAACTCTCAGTCTCACAGGAGAGTTTTTTGGAAAGTGGGGCTACAGTAGAGCAAGGGAGCAGCACTGCTCCCTCTCTGACCCCTCCCCCACAGACAGTGCCACTAAGCAGCGAAGAGGGTTGCCCTGCCCAGGGGAATACCTAAGGCTCTGCCCCCTTAGAACATAACGGGTATACCAAGGCAAAGAAATATGGCCCAAATGAAAGAACAGATCAAAACTCCAGAAAAAGACTAAACAATGAGGAGATAGACAACCTACATGATGCAGAGTTCAAAACACTGGTAATCAGGATGCTCACAGAACTGATTGAAATTGGTTGCGAAATGAAGGAAGAAACGAAGGCTACCATAACTGAAATAAAGGAAAATATACAGGGAACCAACAGAGAAGGGAAGGAAACAAGTACTCAAATCAATGATTTGGAACAAAAGGAAGAAATAAACATCCAAGTGGAATAGAATGAAGACACAAGAATTCAAAAAAATGAGGAGAGGCTTAGGAACCTATGGGACAACCTTAAGTACTCTAACATCTGAATCATAGGGGTGCCAGAAGGAGATGAGGAAGAGCAAGAAATTGAAAACTTATTTGAACAAATAATGAAGGAAAACTTCCCCAATCTGGCAAAGGAAATAGACTTCCAGGAAGTCCAGGAAGCCCAGAGAGTTCCAAAAAAGTTGGACCCAAAAAGGAACACACCAAAGCACATCACCATTAAGTTACTCAAGATTAAAGATAAAGAGAGAGTCTGAAAAGCAGCAAGAGGAAAGGAGACAGTAACTTACAAAGGTGTTCCCATAAGACTATTAGCTGATTTCTCAAAATAAACCTTACAGGCAAGAAGGGGCTGGAAAGAAGTATTCAAAGTCATGAAAGGTAAGGACCTACATCCAAGATGACTCTATCCGGCAAAGCTATCATTTAGAATGGAAGGGTAGATAAAGTGCTTTCCAGATAAGGCCAAGTTAAAGGAGTTCATCATCACCAAGCCATTATTATTATTATTATTAATTATTATTATTACTATTATTATTATATTAAATGTTAAAGGGACTTATCTAAGAAAAAGAAGATAAAAAATATGAACAATAAAATGACAACAAACTAAAAACTATCAACAAATGAACCTAAAATAAAAGAAAAACAATGAAAACAAAACTAAGCAAACAACTAGAACAGGAACAAAACCAGAGAAATGGACCTAACATGGAGGGTTATCAGTGGGGAGGGGGAAGGGAGAAATGGGGGGGAAGGTACAGGGAAGAAGAAGCATAATTGGTAGGCATAAAATAGACAGGGAGAGATAAAAAATGGTATAGGAAACAGAACTCAAAGAACTTACATGTACTACCTATGGGCGTGAACTAAGGAGGGGATGCTAGAGGGTTGGGGCGTACAAGGTGGAGGGGGGACAAAGGGGAAAATAGGGAAAACTGTAATAGCATAATCAGTAAAATATAATTAAATAATAAGTTACTAATACAGACAAAAAATCTTGCTGTGGTGCTGTCATTAAAATACCTTGCAATTAACAAAAACCACTTAAACCACTTAGTATCTGCCCAAATGTATGTTAGTGGCCAAAAGTGCTTATGACTGACTAGTGAAGCCATCACAGCTATTAGCAAAAGAATAACATAAATAACTAACCTGGGTTTTCCATTGACATGAAGACAGTTTCTCCTGAGAATGGGAATAGAGTAAGTGTGTCTCCATAGACCATTTTGTGTTTGAAGGTATATCCAGAAAAGAAGACAGAAAGGAAGTCAGTCTGTGCTCCAACACTTAAAATGTACCAGTATGCCACTTCGTGTAAACAAACTGAGAGCTGCAAACTATCAAAAACATAGCCATTGATGCCTGCAAAACAAATGGAGAACAAGAGGTTTTATCAGTATCAGGATTTATTATTTTTTATTTTCATAATAGGATTAAAATGATTATATTATGCCTGAGAAGAGAGAGCATTATATCATCCAGAAAAGTAGATTGTTAATATTTGGTTGACTAGGTCCTAACCAAGGTGAGGAGAGTCTTTACCATTATGATAAAGATGGATTTGGATGCTATACAATGGGAAGGAGCAGGGCATTTGTATGGTCTCAAAGTGTCTTCCTACAAACTGTTTATTAGTTTCAAGGGGGAACGTAGTAACTACATAGAGGAAAAACTAGGAAAAAAGCAAAACAAAACAAACTTCCATCAGGTGGTAATGTGGTAAGTATATGTTTAACTATAAAAGAAACTGTCAAACTGTCTTCCAGAATGTATCATTCATTACCCATCTCCACCAGCAATATATGACGGTTCCTATTTCTCTGCACTCTTGCCAGCATATTTAATATTGCCCATTTTTTAATTTTAGCTATTAAAATAGGAGTATAGAGGTATTTCATTGTTTTTGTTGAATTTATTGGGGTGACATTGGTTAATAAGATCATATAAGTTTCAAGTGTAGATTTCTATAAAGCATATTCTGTATACTGCATTGTGTGCCCACTGCCCAAAGTCAAATCTTGTTCTGTCACCATATATTTGGTCCCCTTTACCCTTCACTACCTTCCCACCCTCTTCCTTCTGATAACCATCATACTATTGTCCTTGTCTATGAATTTCACTTTTGTATTAGCTTTTTTCTGAGTTACTTATTTCTTTCAGTATAATATTATCAAGGTCCATCCATGTTGTTGCAAATAGCAGTATTTTATCTTTTCTTATGCCTGAGTAGTATTCCATACAATATATGTACCACATATTCTCTATCCAATCCCAATCCTCTAATGAAAGACACTTCAATTGTCTGCATCTCTTGGCTACCATAAATAATGCAGCAATTAACATAAAGGTACATATATCTTTGGAAATAAATATTTTTGAGTTTTTTTGGTAGATACCCAGAAGAGAGATCGCTAGGTCAGCATGGTAACTCTATTCTTAATTTTTTGAGGAACTTTCAAACTATTTTCCATAGTGGCTATACCAGTTTACATCCCCACTAGTAGTGAATGAAGGTTCCCTTTTCTCCACAACCTCTCCAACACTGTAATTACTTGTCTTATTGATAACAGCCATTTTCACAGATATGAGGTGGAATCTCATTGTAGTTTTGATTTGCATTTTCCTAGTAGATAGTTGAGCATCTTTTCATATATCTGTTGGCCATTTGTATATCTTTGTAGGAGAAGTGCCTTTTCAGGTCCTCTGTTCATTTTTAAATTGGATTGTTTGTTTGGGGTTGAGTTCCATTAGTTATTTATATATTTTGGATATTAACCCCTTGTTGGAACTGTTGTTTGCAAATATCATCTCCCATTTGATTGCATTCCTTTTGATTTTGTTGGTGGTTTCCTTTGCTGCATAGAAGCTTTTTAGTTTGATAAAGTCCCACTTATTTATTTTTGCCTTTACTTCCTTTGCCTTTGGGGTCAAATTCATAAAATTTTCTCTAAGATGAAGGTTCATAACATTAGTACCTATATTTTCTTCTATGTAATTTATTGTTTCAGATCTTATATTTAGGTCTTTGATCCATTTTGAATTAATTTTTGTGCATGGGGACCAATTGTGATGATGGTGGTTTTAATATGCATTTCCTTAATGGCGAATAATGAGTTTTTTCATGTAACAATTTGCATTCCATATATCTTCTTTGATGATGTGTCTATTCAAATCTTTTGCCCATCTTTAGGAGTTTGTTTGTATTCTTACTGTTGAGTCTCACAGTTCAGACATGTGATGTGCAAATATTTTCTTCCAATCTGTGGCTTGTCTTTTCATTCTCTTTAACAGTATCAGAGCAAAGGTTTAAAATTTTGTTAGTTTATTTTGTTCATTAGATTCCACTAATAGGTGAGATCATATGGTATTTGTTTTTCACCAACTGGATTATTTCACTTAGCAAAATATTCTCCACTTTCATCCATGCTGTCACAAAGGGTAGGAGCTCCTTCTTTCTTTCTGCTGCATAGTATTCCATTGTGCAAATGTACCATAGTTTTCTAAAAATATATTTTACTGACCAGGCTATTACAGTTGTCCCATTTTCCCCCCTTCATTCCCCTCCACCCTGCACACCCTCTCCCACTCACATTCCCCACTTTAGTTCATGTCCATGTGTCTTAAGTTCTTTAGCTTTTATATTGCCCATACTATTCTTGCCCTCTCCCTGTCTATTTTCTACCTACCATCTATGCTACTTTTTCTCTGTACCTTTTCCCCCACTCTCCTCCTCCCACTCCCTTGTTTGCTATCCCTCCATGTGATCTCCATTTCTGTGGTTCTGTTCCTGTTCTAGTTGTTTCCTTAGTTTGTTTTTGTTTCAGGTATGGTTGTTAACTGTAAGTTTGCTGTCATTTGACTATGCATGTTTTTTATCTTCTTTTTCTTAAAGAAGTCCCTTTAACATTTCATATAATCAGGGCTTGGTGATGATGAACTCCTTGAACTTGACCTTATCTGGGAAGCACTTTATCTGCCCTTCCATTCTAAATGAAAGCTTTGCTGCATAGGTCCTTGTAGGTCCTTGCCTTTCATGACTTCAGATACTTCTTTCCAGCCCCTACTTGCCTGCAAGGTCTCTCTTGAGAAATCAGCTGACAGTCTGATGGGAACTCCTTTGTAGGTTACTGTCTCCTTATCTCTTGCTGCTTCTAGGATTCTCTCCTTCATTTTAATCTTGGTTAATGCAATTATGATGTGTCTTGGTGTGTTCCTCCTTGGGTCCAACTTCTTTGGGACTCTCTGAG
>PVKM010007631.1:0-25446 GCA_004027735.1 Carollia perspicillata | reverse complement strand
AGTCTATTCCCTTTGCCAGATTGGAGAAGTTCTCCTTATTATTTTTTCAAATAAGTTTTCCAGTTGTTGCTCTTCCTCTTCCCCTTCTGGTACCCCTATAATTTGGATGTTGGAATGTTTGAAGATGTCCTGGAGGTTCCTAAGTCTCTCCTCAATTTTTTTGAATTATTGTTTCTTTATTAATTTCTGTTTGGTTGTTTCGTTTGTACTTTTGTTCCAAATCATTGATTTGAGCCCCAGTTTTCTTCCCATCCCTGTTGGTTCCCTGTGCATTTTCCTTCATTTCACTTAGTGTAGCCTTCATTTTTTCATCTAATTTGCGACCAAATTCAACGAAGTCTATGAGCATCCTGACCACCAGTGCTTTGTATTGTGTGCATCTGATAGGTTGGCTATCTCTTGGTCACTTTAGTTGTATTATTTCTGGTGCTTTGATCTGTTCCTCCGTTTTGGCCATTTTTTGTCTTGTTGAGCCTGTTATGTATAAGGGGCGGAGCCTTAGGTGTTCATCAGGGCAGAGCAACCCACCTCGCTGGGTTGTGATGCTGTATGTGGGGGTGGGGTTTGAGAGGGTACAATGGTGCTTACTCCGCTCTCTGTCAGATCTCAGTCCCTTCCATCACTTCCTCCATGCAAACTGAGCCTTTCTGGTGCTGATTACCATGTGGGTGGGCTTGTGTGCATTCTAGGACCCTGTGGGTGTCTCCAATGAACTCTCCTGTGAGGCTGGGAGTCTCTCCTGCTGCCTTAACCCCCACAGGTGTTTTTAATCAGTGTTTTGAGGCTTTATTTCCCGGAGCTGGGACCCTGGGTTGCGTGGTCTGTCTCATTCCCCAGTTATCTGTGCGCACATGTGAGACCACTGCCAGTCAGCCAGCCGCCTTGTGCATGGTGCCCTGCTTCACAGTTGCCGCCTCACTGGATGTGCCCATTGCTACCCTGTGCTCAAGGTCTGCCAGCCACCACCTGCACACCTGGGTGCCTTGCGTGGCCCTGGTGTCACTGCTTCCTGTGCTGTGACCCTTCTACGCTCGGCCACCTGACTCTGCCCTGTCTACCAGTCTGGATGAATGTGCCTATTTCAGCTCCTTGGCCATCCAACTTCCATACAGTTCAATTTTCTGTCAGTTCTGGTTGTTATTTTGTTTCTAAATTTTTGTTGTCCTTATATTGGTTGTGTAAGGAGGAGCAGTGTGTCTACCTATGCATCCATCTTGGCCGGAAGTCCGTATCATAGTTTTTTGACCCACTCATTTACTGATGGGCACTTAGGCTGTTTGCAGCACTTAGCTATTGTAAATAATGCTGTTATGAATATAGGGGTGCATTGGTTCTTTTGAATCAGTAATTCAGGGTTCTTAGTGTATATTTCCAGCAGCAGAATCACTGGGTCAGAAGGCAGTTCCATGTTTAGTTTTTTAAGGAAATTCCATACTGTTTTCCACAGTGGCTGCCCCAGTCTGCACTCCCACCAACAATTCACTAGGGTTCTCTTTCCTCCACAGCCTCATCAGCACTTGTTGTTTGTTGGTTTATTAATGATGACCATTCTGACAGGTGTGAGTTGATATCTCAATATGGTTTTATTTTATTTTAATCAATTTTTTTCATCTCCCTGATCACTAGTGATGTTGAGCATCTTTTCATATGTCTATAGGTCATCTGTATGTCCTCCTTGGAGAAGTGTTCAGGTCCTTTGCTCATTTTTTAATTGGATTTTTTGTTTTCCTGGTTTTGAGTCTGATGAGTTCTTTATATATTTTGGAGATCAAAGCCTTGTCAAATGTATCATTGGCAAATATATTTTCCCATATGGTCAGTTCCCTTTTCATTTTGATGATAGTTTCTTTAGCCATGCTGAAGCTTAAAAAAAAGATTTTATTTATTTTTAGAGAGGGGAAGGGAAGGAGAAATAGAGGGAGAGACACATCAATGTGTGTTTGCCTCTCACTCACCTCATACTAGGGACCTGGCCCACAACCCAGGCATGTGCCCTGACCGGGAACCGAACTGGTGACCCTTTGTTTCTCAGGCTGGTGCACAATCTACCAATCCACAGCAGCCAGGGCTGAAGCTTTTTAAATTGATGTAATCCTGTTTGTTTATTTTTCCTTTATTTCCCTTGACCTAGGAGATATATTGGCAAAAAAAATTGCTACCTGGTATATCTCAAATTTTCCTTCCTATGTTTTCCTCTAGGAGTTTTATGGTGTCATGACTTATATTTAAGTCTTTTGTCTATTTTGAGTTTATTTTGGTGGATGGTGTAAGTTGGTGGTCTAGTTTCTTTCTTTCTTTTCTTTTTTTTTTTTTGCATGTACCAGTCCAGTTCTCCCAACACCATTTGTTGAAGAGACTATTTTTACTCAATTGTATGCTTGTGCCTCCTTTGTCAAATATTATTTGACCATAGAGACATGGGTTTATTTCTGGGCTCTCTATTCTGTTCTATTAAAGATGTTTAACTAAGTTCAGTGGGATGCACAGGGTGACATGCATTTATTCCATCTTAACCAGAACTCCAAAAGGCATATAATTTTAATTTAATGGTTCAATCAGATTGTTTTCTACTAACATTATATGGGAATACCCTTTCACTCACAAGCCTACTAGTAATAACCATCTTATAATTTTGCCAGTCTGTTAGGTATAAAGTGCTATCACATTGGTATTCTATTTTGTATTTCCCTGTGAGATTGAAATTTTTATCATATTTTTTACCATTCCTATCTGTTTGTTTGTATAGACACACACATATGTATGTATGCTATAGGCTGAATTGTGCTCTCACCCAAATTCATATATTGAAGTTCTAACTCATAGTGGCTCATGTGGCTGCATTTAGAGATAGGTCTTTAAACAGGTAATTCATTAAAGTGAGGTGATTAGGGTGGGCTCTAACTCTATATGACTGACATCCTTACATGAAGAGGAAATTTGTAAATAGACATGTGCGTGCACAGAGGAAATGACCGTGTGAGGACCCAGGGGGAAGACAACCATCTACAGGTTAAGGAAAGAAACCTCAGAACACACCAATCCTGAGAACACCTTGATTTTTCAGACTTCTAGCTTCCAGAATAGTGAGGAAATAAATTTCTGTTGTTGAAGCCTTCCAGTCTGTGGTGGCAGTCTTTGTTATGGCAGGCCTAGCAGAGTAATACAACGTATATACATGCTTACATAGGATTATATAATGATGGAGAAAATGTTTTAACACAGGCTAACTAAACCCAGAATGGTTAGTAGAAAGGTGCAATATGGAAAGAAATGGAGAGATAAAAAGAAGGGGGCAATCAAGTGATTATCAAAAGGATCACATTATACACCTTAAATATATAAATTTTTAATTTGTCTATTATAATATATCAATAAAGCTGGGAAAAAAGATGTTGGCTTTTTTTTTTAATGTACAATGTCTTAATTAATTTGACTGTTAAATTGCTATAGCTGGCAATTGTTTTATATATGTAAAATTGTTTCCCTTTGTATTTCATGTGTGATTTACCAGTTGAGTGTATTTTATATTAAGTATGAATTATGCATGTTTGGGTAAATGAAAGCTGTGCTTTATTTGATTTATCCTTTAAAAATAATGTTCTCTGAATACTTGATGCTTTCTAAAAGAAAAAAATATGGAGATCAAACCCTTGTCTGAGGTATCATTTGCAAATACATTTTCCCATACAGTTGGATCCCTTTTTACTTTGCTGATATTTTCTTGTGCAGTGCAGAAGCTTTTTATTTTGATGAAGTCCAATTTGTTTATTCTTTCCTTTATGTCCCTTGCTCTAGGGGATATATTGGTGAAAATATTGCTGCATGGAATATCTGAAATTTTCCTGCCTCTGTTATCCTCTAGGACTTTTATGGTGTTGTGACTTATTTAAATCTTTTATTCATATGGAGTTTATTTTTGTGCATGGTGTAAGTTGGTGGTCGAGTTTCATTTTTTTTCACTTAGCTGTGCAGATTTCCCAACACCATTTGTTGAAAGGGTTATTTTTACTCCATTTTATGCTTCTGCCTCTGCAAGCAGGAGCTCGTACCATTTGCAACAGCATGGATAGAACTGGAGAGCATTATGCTAAGTGAAATAAGCCAGGCAGTGAAAGACAAATACCATATGATGTCACCTATAAGTGGAACCTAATCAACAAAACAAACAAGCAAGCAAAATATAACCAGAGACATTGAAATTGAGAACAGACTGACAGTAACCAGAGGGGAGGGAGGAGTGGGATAATGCGGGAATATAAGGGAAGGGTCATCAAGGAACCTGTATAAAGGTCTTATGGATAAAGCCAAAGTGGGTAGGATCAAGGGAGGGAGGGAGGGCTGGGTGGGGTGGAGGAGAGTGGTGGGGGGGAAGTGGAGACAACTGTATTTGAACAACAATAAAAAATGTGAACAAATAAAGTTAACTAGATATTAAAAATATATGTTTCATGATCATATAAATTTATATAAAATTATATATGTTCATATGTAACAATTTTTAAGGAACTATGACTCCTGCATGGCATATAAATTACTCCATTATATGGACATCAATTTGGTGGCTTCAATTTCCCTTTATCTATTACCCATTAGACTCAGGTGCTACTTTACTTACTGTGCATAATATTGGAAACTTGGAACTCTGGATCCTGGGGCTGCACCCCATCTGCATTGGGGAGGAAGCGCCGCATATTCTCTGTGAGATACCAGCTTCGATTCTCATCAAATACAGAAAACAGGATGACATTTCTCTTGTCCGACATCATCTGTCAATTACATGCATTGAAAGAAGTAAATACTACTACTATTATCAGGTAGGAATTTGCAGTCTGTAATAGAAGGGATGGTATGCATGGTATATACCTATAATCTTTTGGTTCCATTTCTCTACAGGGTCAATATCATGGCATATACCAGGACCTAGGAGTGGGAGTGGGAGCAGTTAGTGTGTGTCTAGAACAAATGTGTCCTTAGGGCTAGAGGGTGACTGGACCCATTAAACTTCATTTATCTTGTACCCAAAGCCAAATGCTGGTTGATTTTTTGGTACCTGTAGCTTCATTCTTTTTATATTCTTTGTGGAGGGGTTTTACTCTTAAAGACTCAAGTGATTATTCAGTATCTTTCTTAAAAAGTTAGTCATGCCAAATAAGATTAATGCCTTCCCTAAATGTCCATCTACCAACTGCCCTTTCACAATGCTACCAATCTATTAAAAAAAAATAAAATACAAAACAGAGACTAAAGAACAAAGATAAGATGAGTAATAAAATGTTAATTAACATGAATACCTTAAGTTTTGTATTTAAAAAAATTAAAGTATTTTTCAGAAGAGCAGTTTGCATATGAACCAAAGTTATGAGTTAGTTATTTGCTAAATGAATCTTCTAAGATTTAATGTGTAAACTTCACTAATATGCATCAATTTATCAATTTTGTTTTGTGTAACCTATCATTACAGAAACCAAAATGCTAGGAGAAGAGAATAAAGAATATAGAGGTACATTTTGGTCCTTTTCCAAAAATTAGTGGAAAAACTATAATTAGGAATATATTTCCAAGATAGGTACTTGGCCAAATTTATGCCTCTCTAGGTTTGTGTGCCACATGTTTTCCCTGCATTAAAACTTATGTACTTTAATCTCTGAACCAATGAAATGTTTTCAGACTTATAGGAATCCTATATATCATAAATGCCCAAATGGACATATCATCAAGCCTTAACAATATGGCAATGAGGTTTTGTGAAGAAGTAAGGTTTTCTTATTCAGAGAATTTAACTTCATGTTTTAAAGTAGGTGAAGTGGTCCAATTCTAGTCATATTCTGAAATATTATATATCTTTCCTTGTATTTTGCTCAACAAATATTCACTGAACTCTAGAGAAGTCTAGGCTGTGTTATAGATTTGTATGTCATCTAAAAATAGGTGACAATTGAGCATGTTAAAATGGGCAAGATATATTACAGGGAGTGGAATTTTGGACTGGGTATGAGTATTATAGAAATAATCTAGGGCCCAGGTCTCCTATGCATCCAGCAGGTAAGATTATTATACCAAACTCAAAATCAATTAACAGCTATGAGAGACCCAGCTCATTTTTTTATTGGTCGATATTGCAGATGACTATATTTTCTGCATGCTACTGGGAGACATACACTGAGGGAGTAGGAAATATTATGTGAAAGTTCATATATATCATCATTCAATTTTTTGCACTTGGGGAGAGAAGAACTCACCTGGTTTCCCCTTTGATCTACAGATTCTTTGTAGCAGATGAGGAGAGGGCCAATGAGTCCTGAAGCTAGATCTCTCTCTAGATTAACAGAGCTCAAGTAATATCGGGTCAGGCACCGAGGATCTGATTTAGTTGGCCCATCTTCTACAGTCACTGTCCATTTATATTTGAATATCTTTCCTGGCAGAATTGGCATATCTTTTAGATGTTTCACACCTACCCACATCCAAATCACAAAATAGCTTGATTAGAGTATAACAAGCCACATATTAGTAATCATGTTGCTATTGCAAGAGCTCTACAAAACTATATGTACATATGACATTTCTCAATAAATGAAAACTAAATTAGCACTTATTATAAGATATATATAATATTATATATATAAAAATGAGCCCAGGAGATTTTTGTTAGTATGTTAGTTTGAGTTGACATGGGCAGGTCTATCCACTATTACAAATACATAGAAATAATAGATAATACTTTTTATATATTTTAAATACATAGCTGAAAATTTATACAGAAGCAAAAAAACTCAAGTGCTAAAATAGAGACATCAATGTCAGAGGGGGAAGCTACAGTTGATAATCCAGTTGACCATGAGACTTTCAGGCCTGAATATATGCCAAAGGACTGTGCACTGAAGTTTTAACTCACATTTGGTAACAAAAGATGTGGTATATGACCCCTGTGAGGAATAGGAATAAGAAGAGAGACCTGCTATCAGGCTAATGGGTTCTCAGGATAAGAAGTATCTGATTTTAGTAATTAAAAAATGTAGTTCAGTAGTTCATTCTATTGATTATGCTGTTATAGTTGTCCCAATTTTCCCTCTTTGCCCTCCCTCCACTCAGCACCCCTCACTCCCTCAGGAAATCTCCACACCATTGTTCATGTCCATGGGTCATGCATATAGGTTCTTTGGCTACTCCATTTCCTATACTGTCCTTTACATCCCCATGGCTACTCTGTAACTAACAATTTGTACTTCTTAATCCCCTCACCTTTTCATCTATTCTACTATATCCCCTTCCCATCTGTCAACCCAAAAAAACTTTTTAAAGAAAAGAAACATCTTAAAGTATTCCACTGGAATCAAGACTATTGAAACACCCATTGCTACAAGGTTCATTCTTAGTCTCAAATTGTCATCACTGTGGAGTCAAGTACCACCAGTTGAGCCATTAGAATTATGTCAGGGTTAGGAAACATCAAACAGTCATGCTTCTTCCATTCCTGGCAATGAATCCTGGTGGAATGACATTAAGCCATCTGAGATAATGCTATGGCCATTAAAGTCATTTTCCAAAAATGGCCACAACTACACAAATATTGGCCATTCACAGATAACTTCCAAATTCTCATCTCTTGCCTCCACCTTTTAATATTTTAATGATATTATTTATTAGTCAGGGTCCTACAGAAAGTATATACCTCTTTCAAACTGGATAATTTTAAGAGTTTTAATAAAGAGACTGTTTACAGACACATCCTAATTAAAATGCCAAAGGTTAAAGATAAAAAGAGAATCTTAAAAGCAGCAAGAGAAAAGCAGTTAGTTATATACAAAGGAGTTCCCATAAGATTGTCAGCTGATTTCTGAAAAGAAACCTCGCAGGCAAGAAGGGGCTGGAAAGAAGTATTTGAAGTCATGAAAAGCAAGGGCCTACATCCAAGATTATTCTATCTAGCAAAGCTATCATTTAGAATGGGAGAGCAGATAAAGTGCCTCCCAGATAAGGTCAGGTAAAAGGAGTTCATCATCACCAAGACGTTATTATATGAAATGTTAAAGGGACTTATCTAAGAAAAAGAAGATAAAAAATATGAACAGTGAAATGACAACAAACTCACTACTGTCAACACTGAACCAAAAAACAAAAGCTAAGCAAACAACAAGAACAGGAACAGAATCACAGAATTGGAGATCACAGCGAGTGTTATCAGTGGGTGGGGGGTGAGAATGGGTGAAAGGTACAGGGAATAAGAAGCATAATTTGTAGGTACAAAATAAACAGGAGGAAGTTAAGAACAGTATAGAAAATGGAGAAGCCAAAGAACTTACATGTACAACCCATGGACATGAACTAAGGTGGGGGGAATGCTGGAGGGAGGTGGGTGCAGGGTGGAGGGGGATAAAGGGGAGAGGAAAATTGGACAACTTTATGATCAATAAAATATACTTAAAAAAAGAAATAAATACAATGCTTAAAAAGCTGGAAGACCTAAGGAATATGGCAAAGAGGTATACATTTTTTCTAAAAAAAGAAAATATTTCTTCAGGAATACAAACACAAAAATTATGACATCGACATGGCCCTAATATAAAGCAAACTAAAATGTAACATGGTTTCGAACTCCCCATAGAAAATAAGTAAGGACAATACATTTGACCTTAATAGTAAAATCATTGGAACTTTAGACAAAAGAACAATCACAGCATATCACATAGTTCTGTATTAAATTCATAAACTTATAATAAGAAACACACACTAAAATAAGTGCTGTTTTTTAATTTTTAAAGGTTAGAATAAATATAGAGACAAAGGAGGGAGTTATTTACCAATACAGTACAAAAGTAAGTGTTATCAATTTTAGTTTAATAAAAGTAAAGGTATGGCTGGCAGCTGTTGAGAAATGGAATAATTAGAGGCAGGGAAAGGGCACTGTTGTCAATACCCTTAACTTACAAATTATAGAGCCAAGAGTTATTCAATCATGAAAATATAAAAGTGGGGGTTTAGTATATTTTTAAAGTTCTAATGATGGCCATTTGAGGAACTAAAAACACTGACAAAAGTCTAAAGGAACTGGAATGGAAAGAAGCACAATGCTAAATCCTCATTTAACACAAAATAAAGTAAATATATAATGTGTAAAGTTGAAAAACAAAACATTAGCATATAAGTAGTTTTTTAGAGATGACCACCAAAAATATAATGCAGAAATACTTAAAAATTGAGGCCTCTAGGGAGTGGGACTTACAGAATTTCTGTAGTTTTAAATATTTTTAAAATCATTTTTAATTATTCAATTACAGTTGACATACATTATTATATTAGTTTCAAGTGTATACTCCAGTGACTAGACATTGCATAACTTACCGAGTGATCATCCTGATAAATCTTATACCATACATACTTATTAGAATATTGTTAACTATATTCCCTATTCTGTAATTTATATCCCTTTGGCTATTCTGTAACAACCAATTGTACTTCTTAATTCCTTCTTTTTCACCTATCCCTCCGACCCTCCTCCCATATGGGAACTATCAAAATGTTCTCTGCATCAGTGAATTTGTTTCTGTTATGCTATTCATTTGTTTTTAGATTCAATTGTTGATAGATATGTACTTTTGCCATTTTATTGTTCATATTTTTATCTCTTTCTTTTTAAAGAAGACCCATTAACATTTCATATAATACTGGTTTGGTGGTGATGAACTTCTTTAGCTTTTTATTGTCTGGGAAGCTCTTTGTCTGTCCTTCAATTCTAAATGATAGCTTTGCTGGATAAAGTAACCTTGGTTGTAGGTCCTGGCTTTTTATTACTTTGAATATTTCTTGCCAGTCCCTTCTGGCCTGCAACATTTCTGTTGACAAATCCACTGACAGTCTTATGGGAACTCCCGTGTACATAACTAACTGCTTTTCTTTTGCTGCTTTTAAGGTTCTGGTTGTCTTTAACTTTGGAAATTTTGATTATGATGTGTCTTGGCATAGGCCTTTTGGGTTCATCTTGTTTGAGACTCTGCACTTCCTGGACTTGCGTTTTTCCTTCATTAAGTTAGAAAAGTTTTCTATCATTATTTTTTAAAATAGGTTTTTAATTTCTTCGTTTCTCTCTTCTCTTACTGGCACCCCCATGATGTGAATGTTGGAATGCTTGAAGTTGTCCCAGAGGCTCCTTACACTATCCTCAAATTTTTTTGGATTGTTTTTCCTTTTTGCTATTCTGATTGGGTGTTTTTTGCTTCCTTACATTCCAAATCACTGATTTCATTCCCAGCTTCATATACTCTACTGTTGATTCTCTGTAAATTATTCTTCATTTCAGTTAGTGTATCTTACATTTTTGATTGGTCTTTTTTTTAATGCTGTTTAGTTTCTCACTAAATTCATTGAGCGTCATTGTAACCAGTGTTTTGAACTGTGGCATCTAGTAGATTGCTTGTTTCCATTTTGTTTTTTTCTTTTTCTGGAGTTTTGTTCTTCCATTTGGGACATGTTTCTTTGTCTCCCCATATTGCAGCTTCTCTGTGTTTTTTTCCCTATGTATTAGGTAGAGTTGCTACATCTCTCAGACTTGGTAGAATGGCTTAATGTAGTAGGTGTTTCTGTGAGGTCCAATAGTACAGCCTACCTGGTCATCGAAGCTGGACCCTCAAGATGCACCTCCTCTGTCAGCTGTATACAAGCTCCTCTTGTGGTTGAGCCTTGATTTCTGTTGGCATGTCATTTGTTGGGGGGTGGATTTTTCCCCAGGCCGATAAGCAAGAAGGACTGGCTGCAACCACCAACCTCCAACCACCATGGAGTATCAGCTGTGCAGGGGCCCACCCCACAGGGCAGGACTTACTTCAGCAGAGCTCTAGTGCCCATGAGTTGGCCCCTTGAGTGGAGATTGTTGAGTGATGCGTCAATGTGGTCTGAAGCTGTCTACTGGGTACACTGGTTCTGGGGCCTCCCAGTAGATGAAGGTCAAGGCCAGCCATAGCCTGTGTTGTGTCCAGAACCATCTAGCATTAGCTACAAAGTGATCTGCAGATGGCTACTACTTGTGCTGGGCTCGGAGGTGCCCAGGTGAGGCCAAGTTGTGAACCAAGTGCAGCTACTGCTAGTGCTGGGCCTGGAGCCACTTAGTGAGAGGTATGGGGCACACCAAGGCCAGACACTGATTATTTGAGAGATTTTAGGAAAATCTGAAGCATGAGCCAAGATAGGCTATTTATATGGAAAAGCCACTGGAAATAGCTAGGATGGGCCTAAATGTTGGGTGGAGCAGAGTCTTAGGGAATCACTAGGGTGGGGCAAACAGTGTGAGCCAGGATGATGGAGTCTCAGATATGGTGGCCTTCCATCTGATGGCTCTGTTGGGGGAGAACTCATCAAAGGAACAATGGCCTCTGCCAGCACTTCTGTCAGAGGGAAAGCTGCCCTCCCACAGCTCGTGCCCTGATGCCAAACAATTCAGTTTTTTCATGTATGTCTCTGGTGTCTTTTGAGCTGCTGCTCCTGTGATTCAGCTGAGAAGGAGTGAGTCTGAATAGTTCTGTGTATGGGCCTTTAAGAGAAACTACCTAGAATTCCAGCAACCCTCTAGTTTCCCTCAGCCTTAATCCCATCTGGTTTTTACAGCCATAAATTATGTGAACTTCTCTTTCTGGCAGTGGAAACCTGGGCTGAGGGACCTGGTGTGGCACTAGGACTCCTCCTCAGAGGGGACCTCCACAGCTGAGCTATTATCCCTCCAGATTTTTATCTGCCACACGTGGGTGTGGGACTGGATCATCCAAGTCTCCTTTCTTCCCTACCAGTCTTGATGGGGCTTCTTTAATTCCCTAGTTGTGGGACAGCCATTCTGCCAGATTTCAAGCAGTTCTTTTTAAAAAATATATTTTATTGATTATGCCATTACAGTTGTCCCATTTACCCCCTTCATTCCACTCCACCCTGCAAACCCCCTGACACCCACACGCCCCTCCTTTAGTTCATGTCCATGTGTCATAAGTTCTTTAGCTTCTACATTTCCCTTCTACTCTTGCCCTCTCCCTGTCTATTTTCTCCCCACTGTCTAAGCTACTTATTCTCTGTACCTTCTCCCCACCCTCCCACTCCCACTCCCCTGTTGCTAACCCTCTATGTGATTTCCATTTCTGTGACTCCACTCCTGTTTTAGGTGTCCACTTAGTCTGCTTTTGTTTTAGGTGTGGTTGTTAAAAACTGTGAGTTTGCTGTCCTTTCACTGTTCATATTTTTTATCTTCTTTTTCTTAGAGAAGTCCCTTTAACATTTCATATAATCAGGGCTTGGTGATGATGAACTCCTTGAACTTGACCTTATCTGAGAAGCACTTTATCTGCCCTTCCATTCTGAATGAAAGTTCTGCTGGATAGAGCAGTCTTGGATGTAGGTCCTTGCCTTTCATGACTTGGAATACTTTTTTCCAGCCCCTTCTTGCCTGTAAGGTCTCTTTTGAGAAATCAGCTGACAGTCTGATGGGAACTCTTTTGAAGGTAACTATCCCCTTATCTCTTGCTGCTTCTAGAATTCTCTCCTTCATTTTAATCTTGGCTAATGTAATTATGATGTGCCTTGGTGTGTTCCTCCTTGGGCCCACTTTCTTTGGGACTCTCTGAGTTTCCTGGACTTCCTGGAAGTCTATTTATTTTGCCAGATTGTGGAAGTTCTCCTTTATTATTTGTTCAAATAGGTTTTCCACTTGGTGTTTTTCCTCTTCCCCTTCTGGTATTCCTATAATTCCGATGTTGGAACCTTTAAAGATGTCCTGGAGGTTCCTAAGCCTCTTCTCATTTTTAAAAATTCTTGTTTCTTTATTCTTTTCTGTTTGGTTGTTTGTTTCTTCCTTCTGGTCCACTGCATTGATTTGAGTCTCAGTTTTCTTCCCATCCCTATTGGTTCCCTGTGCATTTTCCTTCATTTCACTTAGCATAGCCTTCATTTGTTCATCTAATTTACAACCAAAATCAACCAGTTCTGTGAGCATCCTGATCACCCGTGTTCTGAACTGTTCATCTGATAGGTTGGCTATCTCTTGGTCGCTTAAAAGTATTGGCTCTGGGACTTTGATTTGTTCTTCTGTTTGAGTCATATTTGGTCAGGTGGTGCCTGTTATGTAGGGGTAGCAGAGCCTTAGGTGTTTACCAGGGTGGGGCAGCCAAGGTTGCTGGGTTGTGATACTATCTGTGGGGGCGGGGTCAGAGAGAGAACAATGGTGCCTGTTCTGTGCTCTCTCAGATTTGTGTCCCCTCTGTTGCCTCCCACACACAAACTGGGCCCCCCTGGCACCAGTTCCCAGGTAGGCGGACCTATGCACAATCCAGGACCCTGTGGGTCTCCCCAGTGACCTCTCCTGTGAGGTTGGGAGTCTCTCCCGGCACCTTTTCAATTGGTATTTTTAGGCTTTATTTCTCATTGTTGGGCCCTGGGCTGTGTGGTCCATCTCACTGCCCACTCTTGCCTAGTTTATCTGCATGTGAATGTGTGTCCTCGGTCAGTCAACCCTCTGCGTGCTCTGCTCGTCTCCTCCCCATGTGTCTGAGGTCTGCCAGCTCTATGCCACCTACACACTCTGGTGCTCCCAGGTCTGCCAGCCACTGTGTTTTCCTGCCGTGTTCCCTCTCCATTGACTGCCAACTCTGCCCCTCTTACCAGTCTGGTTAAATGGTTGTCAGATTTCCTTAGTTCAATTTTCTGTGTCCTGGTTGTGTTATTGTTTGTGAATCTTTGTTGTTCTTAATCTTGGTTGTGCGAGGAGGCACAGTATTTCCACCAACACCTCCATCTTGGCCAGAAGTCTCAAGCAGTTCTGAAGGATGGTGTTCTGTAGTTTAGTTGTAATTTTGACATGGTTGTGGGAGGAAGTGAGTATCATGTTTACCTATGCTGCTATCGTGGCCAGAAGCCATTCTATTATTTTGATAAAGTAAATATTTGCCCCAAAGTAAAGAATATATATAACAGCCAATCTAGTAAAAGAAAAAATATATAGCAAATAAAACTTCTTACAAAAGAAATAAAATGATAAAATAATTCTAAATAAAATATAAAATTACTGTAATACATACAAACATATCAGTAGTAACACAAATGTGTTAAATAGGGCTAAAATTCTCTATTAAAAGATGGAGGTTAGGTATAAAAACAAAACTCAGCTATACCGAAGTTGGGAAAAGTAGGTTTACAGTTGAGAAAATGTGAAATAGAGTTTATTCTTGTATTATTATTCATTAATTCTTGTATTATTTATTTGTATTACAACAGTAAACCTACTTTTCCCCATCATTGTATGCACTTTACATGGGCCAGCTCTAACATAAAATAAATAAAAATATGGAGAAATAATAGCATAGTAAAGATAAACTAGGTAAGGATGTATGGCAATACTAAAATTAGAAAAATAGAATTTAAGTTAAGGAACATAAAACAGAACCAAGAAAGACATATTTTTAATATTTATTATTTATTTATTTGTTTATTTTTATAGTTGTCCAAGTATAGCTGTCTCCATTTTCATCCCACCAGGCTGCTCTACCACACCCATCACTGCCTCCCACCCTCAAACCCATACCCCTTGGCTTTGTCCGTGTGTCCTCCATACTTGCTCCTTGATGTCTCCACCCCTATTATCTCCCATCATCACTCTCCCCTCTCCTCTCTGGCCACTGTCTGTTTGTTCCAAATTTCAGTGAAAGTGGCTGTACTTTGCATGCTTATTTGTTTTGCTGACTAGTTTCCACTTAAAGATAAGATCATATGGTATTTGTCTTTCACCACCTGGCTTATTTCACTTAGCATAATGCTCTCCAGATCCATCCATGCTGTCACAAGGGTAGGAGCTATTTCTTTCTTTCTGTTGCATAATATTCCATTGTGTAAATATATCATAGTTTTTTGATCCATTCATTTATTGATGGGCACTTAGACAATTTTCAGAACTTGGCTATTGTAAGTAATACTGCTATGAACAGTGGGGTGCATAAATTCTTTTGGATTGGTATTTCAGGATTCTTAGGGTATAATCCCAGCAGTGGAGTCACTGGATCAAAAGGCAGTTCCATTTTCAGTTTTCTGAGGAAATTCCATATTGTTTTCCACAGTGGCTGCACCAGTCTGCATTCCCACCAACAGTGTACTAGGGTTCCCTTTTCTCCACAGTCTCTCCAACACTTGTTGTTTGTTGGTTTGTTTATGATGGCCAGTTTCACCTGTGTGAAGTGGTATCTCATTGTGATTTTAATTTGCATCTCTCTGATGGCTAGTGATGCTGAGCATCTTTCCAGATGTCTTTGGGCCTTCAGTATGTCCTCCTTGGAGAAGTGTCTGTTCAAGTCTTTTCCCCATTTTACAAGTGGGTTATTTGTCTTCCTGGAGTGGAGTCATATGAGTTCTTTATACATTTTGGAGATCAAAGCCTTGTCAAATGTATCATTGGCAAATGTATTTTTCCATATGGTCAGCTCCCTTTTCATTTTGATGATGGTTTCTTTAGCCATGCAGAAGCGTTTTAATTTGATGAGGTCCCATTTGTTTATTCTTTCCTTTATATCCCTTGCTCTGGGGGACATATCAGTAAAAATGTTGTTGCGTGAGATATCTGAGATTTCCCTGCCTATATTCTCCTCTGGGACTTGTATGGTGTCATGACTTATATTTAAGTCTTTTATCCATCTCGAGTTTATATTTGTTCATGGTGTAAGTTGGTGATCGAGTTTCATTTTTTTGCATGTAGCTGTCCAGATCTCCCAACACCACTTGTTGAAGAGGCTATTTTTACTCCATTTTATGCTTCTACTCCCTTTGTTGAATATTAACTGACTGTAGAGACTTGCATTTATTTCTGGGCTCTCTGTTCTGTTCCATTGGTCTATGTGCCTGTTTTTATTCCAGTACCAGGCTGTTTTGATTACAGCGGCCTTGTAATACAGTTTGATACCAGGTATTGTGATACTTCCTATTTTGTTCTTCTTTCTCAAAATTGCCACAGCATTTTGGGGTCATTTATGGTTCCATATAAATTTTTGGAATGTTTGTTCTGTATCTGTGAAATATGTCATTGGTATTTTCATAGCAATTGCACTGAATCTATAAATTGCTTTGGGTAATATGGACATTTTGATGATGTTAATTCTTCCAATCCATGAACACAGTATATTCTTCCATTTACTTATGTCTTCCTTAATTTCTTTCTTCAGTGTTGTGTAGTTTTCTGAGCACAGGTGTCTAGCCTCCTTGGTAAGGTTTATTCCTAGGTAGTTTATTTTTCTTGTGGTGTTTCAAATGGAATTTTTTTTAATTTCTGATTCTGATCTTTCTTTGTTGGTGTATAGAAATGCCTTTGCCCTGGCTCATGTAGCTTAGCGGATTGAGCATGGGCATGTAAACCAAAAGGTTGCAAATTCAATTCCCAGTCAAGACAGATGCCTGGGTTGCAGGCCGTGTCCCCAGATGGGGTGCATGAGAGGCAACCACACATTGATGTTTCTCTCCCTCTCCTTCTCCTTTCCATTCCCTTCACTCTGAAAATAAATAAATTCTTTAAAAAATAAAAAATTTAAAAATTTTGAAAATAAAACTTCCTTTGATTTCCGAATATTGACTTTGAATCCTGCTGTTTTGCCAAATTCACTTATTAGGTCGAGCAGTTTTTTGGTGGAGTCTATAGGATTTTCTGTCTAAACTATCATGTCATCTGCAACTGTAACAGTTTTATTTCCTACCTTACAATTTGGATGCTTTTTATTTCTCTTTCTTGTCTGATCACTGTGGCTAGGACTTCCAATACTATGTTGAATAGAAGTGGTGAAAGCAGACATCCTTGTCTTATTACCTGATCTTAGTGGGAAAGCTTTTAGTTTATGTCCATCCAGTATGATGTTGGCTGGGGGTCTCTCATATGTGGCCTTTATTGTGTTGAAATATGCTCCCTCTACTTCCACTTTGCTGGCAGTTTTTATCATAAGTGGGTCCTGTGCCTTATTAAATGCTTTTTCTGCATCTATTGATATGATCATATGATTTTTGTCTTTCTTTTTGTTTATATGATGTATTACATTTATTGATTTGTGAATGTTGTACCATCCTTGCATCTCTGGGGTGAATTCTACTTCATCACGGTGTATGATCTTTTTAATGTATTGTTGGATACATTTTGACAATATTTTGTTGAGGATTTTAGCATCTGTATTCATCAGTGACATTGGCCTGTAGTTTTCTGTCTTTGTTGTGTCTTTATCCGGTTTTGAAATTAGGATGATGCTGGCTTTGCAAAAAGAGCATGGGAGTTTTCCTTCTTCTTGGATTCTTTGGAATAGTCTGAGAAGGATAAGGGTTAGCTCTTCCTTAAAAGTTTTGTGAAATTGTCCTGTGAAACCATCTGGTCCAGGGCTTTTGTGTGCCAGAAGTTTTTTGGTGATTGCTTTAATTTCATCAGCTGTTATCAGTCTGTTCAGGCTTTCTGTTTCTTCTTCATTCAGTTTTGGGAGATTTTTTTCCTAGAAATTTGTCCATTTCACCATGGTTTTCAAATTTCTTGGCATATAGTTTTTCATAGTAATTTCTTACAATTCTTTGTATTTCTGTGGTTTCAGTTGTAATCTCTCTTCTTTCATTTCTGATTTTGTTTATTTGGGTCTGCTCTCTAAGAAAGCTATTGTAATTGATAAAGGCTGCAATCCATGAAACAGATATATCATGAATCTTTAAACAACAAACAACATAAATAAAAATTAAAGTTGTGAACTATTCTTAAATGAAAGGTAAAGAGGGTACTAATTATCAAAAGCATGGAATGTAGTAAAAAACTGTTTTCAGAGAAAAATTATGACTTTATATACATTTACCAGGAAAAATAATGTGTATAATTAAATGAACTAAGAAAATAAATGATAGATGATAGATAGATACATTTATACATAAAGGCAAATGACCCAGCAGAAAAAATAATCAAAGGAGAAATAAACAGGAAATTCATAGTAGAGGAAACCAACATGACCAATAAAAATGTGAAAAGATGCTCAACTCTACAAGAAATTAAAGAATTCAAATTAGGACCCTGGCTGGTGTGGCTTGGTAGACTGAGTGCTGGTCTGGGAACCAAAGTGTCACCAGTTCAATTCCCAGTCAGGGCACATGCCTGGGTTGTGGGCCAAGTCCCCAGTAGGGATGCTTGAAAGGCAACCAAATATTGATGTTTCTCTCCCTCTCTTTCTCCCTCCCTTCCCCTTTCTAAAAAAATAACATTTTAAAAAAGAATTAAAATTACAGCAGCAATGAGACACCACTTTTCACCCACCAGATTGGCAGTATTTAAAAGAGTATTATTGTCTAGCTATCAAGGATATGGGAAATTATATTTTCATACATGACTGGAAGAAGCACAAATTATTACTTCATTTGGGGACATAGGTCTGGCCATACTTTAAAAATAAAAATACAAATACTGTGACTCAGAAATTCCAGTTTGAGTTCAGTGAACTTGAAGATGTATCAATAGAAATTATGTAATCTACAGAAGAGAGGGAGAAAGAAAACACAGGATCAAACATTAAGGCATATGGGGCAATCCCAAAAGATCAAACATACATGTAAATGGAGGCCCAGGAAAGGAGACAGAGGACAGAGCAAAAAATATTTGAAGAAATAATGACCACAATTTTTCCAAATTTGGTGAAAAACATTAAGTTATAGATCCAAGAATATCAGTGAATCTCAAGTAGAATAAATATAAAGAAAATCACAGCCAGAGAAAAATAACATATAAGCGAATCTATGGAATGTAGACATAGCTAGAATAGGCCAGTAAAATAATGTTTTGAAAGTGCTAAAAAGAAAAAAATATCCTCTCTATCCAGAATTCTATGTACAGTGAAATTATCCTTCAAACGTGAAGATAAAAATAAAGACATTTTCATCCCATTTTCCGGAGAGGGGAGGGAATTTCAGGGGAAAAAGGGAAGGGATTATAGGAACAAGTATAAAGGACACATGGACAAAAACTAAGGGGGGTGGAAATGGGAGGGAGGTGGGGAGCTCTGGGGAGGTGGACTGGGACAGGAGTAAAAGACAGAAAACTGTACTTGAATAACAATTAAAATAAAAAAATAAAGAAATTTTCAAATAAAACTTAAAGAATTCATCTCTAGCATACTTGTACTGTAAGGAATGTTAAAGAGAATTCTTTAAGCTGAAGGGAAATGATCTGAATGGAAGTGATGCCAGAGAAAAATCTGGATTTTCTGGATTCTGGAAATGCATTGACAATGGTAAATAGCTGGATAAATATCAAGGAATCCTTTTCCTCATAATTTTCTGAAACTACATATGTATGTTTAACTTTAAAGCAAAAAAAAATAGCATTTTCTTGTGGGTACTATAAATCACATAGATATAATACATCTAGAAATTATTGTATAAAGAATGGTAGGTGATAAATGTGCCTATATGGTACATCACTCAGGGAAATGGCCAGCATAATTTTAGTTATTATTGAGACTGTGACTTCATCTGTACCTACCGGTAAATCAAGAATTATAAAATTGAGGTAAGACTTACCTTTTGGCAATCTCCCTGAGTGCAAAGGACTGACATCAGTGATTCCATGAGGAAAGATGTTATATGGTCGGCTTGCTTGATTCTTAAATATAATCTGAAAGTATAAATGAACTATAAGATCAAGTCTTGTCCATGTGTCCTTTATAGTAGTTCCTGGAAACACTTCCCCCCAGACATGGACAAAACCAAGGGAGAGGGTGGAAGCAAGAGAGGGAGGGAGGTTTGGCTGGGGTTGGGGGGAGTGGTGGGGGGAAAATGCAGACAACTGTAATTGAACAAGAATAAAGTAATTTTAAAAAAGATCGAGTCTTAACAACTAGGTTAAAGTCTTAACAACTAGGATCAAGAAGAAAAGTGTAGCCTAGCTCCAGAAAACAAAAGCTTCTTATTGTTCAAGTACAACAATAAAAAAATGTATAAAAGAAAAGAAATGGAAAGGGGCCTTTACTGAGAAACCTAAGTAGCTGTCTGAGCAATCCTGTGAAAAGAATAAATAATGTGAGCTTTATCTATACTCAAACCCCTGTAATGTGGATGCAAAGAAGCTTTTGTGGTTTTTTTTTTTTGAACTATGCTGTTAATAAGAATATGTTTTAAATAAGAGTAAAGTATAAAATACACTAAAAAATAACTTGTTTAGTCTTAGGCTCCTACTGATGTTAGTAGCATGTTCTCCTAGCTCCTAGAATATTTATGTCAGAATACAGAAAATTTAAAATCAACAGTTTTTAGGTATAAATCAGAAAATAAAATGTACTCTTATTGAGAGCACAGTTCAAAAAAACCACAAAAGCTTCTTCGCATACACATTACAGGGGTTTGAGTATAGACAAAGCTCATGTTATTTATTCTTTTCATAAGATTTCTCAGACTGCTCCTTAGGTTTCTCAGTAAAGGCCCCTTTCCATTTCTTTATTTTCCCAGGAATTTTAATGTTTGTCTCTATAAAATAGGAAAAAATAAGAGTCAACTTAAGTATTAAAATGTAATAAATTATTTCAATTGCTTCAGAAAGTATTTCTTGTACCTTCGCATGCTAATTGAAATTTAAATATCTGCTGAAGACACTGCTTCCTCTCAACCTTTTCTACCATTTCAGCACTGAATTCCCCAGCAAGGGAGAGGGAAACAATGATTCAGGTAATAAAATATTCATTGAATGAGCAAGCATGACCAGAAGGACGGTTGATTACAGCATTAAGCAAGGGCAGCAGTCATCATCATCTCATTGTATGAGGTTTAAAAGAGAGGAAGGGTGGAAAGCAATAACACAGACACAGCAGTTGAGAACCCTGAGGACATCATCCCAGACTCTAGATATAAGTATTAAAAACCAACTTCCACTTTCATTCTTGTCTTAAAACCCACTCATTTGGTAAAACCCAGTAAACAGCCTATTTCTTACCTACACCTAAGCAGAACAATGGTGTAAAAGAAACATCACACAGCTCTGCAACTACCTTCTGCATTATATACATAGCTCATGTGCAGAGAACAATGTGGTGAAGTCCAGGGGGTGGGATGGGTGGAGTGGGGCAAAGGGGGACTGTTGCGGCCTGACTTACTGATGCAGTCAGCCCAAGAGGCTGCACTTCTTGTGTTGCCCACAAGAGGGCATCAGCACAATTGCGGTCAGAGCAGCCAGAATTCCATCCATAGAGCACGGGAACCAGCTGTCAATCAAGGTACTGATCACACGCTGATCAGGCACCTAACTGACCAATCACTAACAAGAGCACGCGCTGATCATGCACCAGGGCAACCTATCAGGGTTACTTTCCCGTCCCTATATAACCCCCGCGCTTAAAATAAAACCTTGCAGTTTGAACAAAATCCTGTCTTACTGCCTTCCTCGCGCCTCTTGTTCCCACCCCTTTCATCCGTTTCAGGTAGACTCGGGACCCCGTTGATTGCTCCGCAGGCCGGAGCAGGGGACATCTGTAATAGTGTCAATAATAAAAAGTCATGATCATAAATCTCAAATAGGCACCCAACCTACCTACTCATCCTATTATGTTTTCCTAGAAGTTCACCTTCTCACCTACTTAGTTGACTATTTGCTTCCTGATTCTCACTCTCAATTGTTTCTTTTTTCACTGACAAGAGAAACATTCAGAATAGACATTCCTCATCTTCCTACCATCAGATCTACCCACCTCTACCCAGGCAATATTCCCTCCTGTTAAAATCAGCTTCTATCTAATGCCAACATCTCTTCTTTTGTATTAGTACATAATAAGGTTGTATCATCTTCCATTGAAAAAAATTCCTATTGGAACGGAACAGAAAGCCCAGAAATAGACTCACACATATATAGTCAACTGATCTTTGATGAAGAAGTAAAGACAATAAAAAAGTAATAATTATGTATGGTGCCAGTTGAGTACTGGAAATATCAGGGGGAACATTTTGTAAAGTATATGCTGAATACTTGAAGCTAATAAAAAATTATATTGGCTGTGGCCTTGGCTGGCGTGGCTCAGTGGATTGAGCGCTGGCCCGCAAACCAAAGTGTTGCCAGTTTGTATCTCAGTCAGGGCACATGCCTGGGTTGCCAGCCAGGTCCCCAGATGGAGGCATGAGAGAGGCAACCACACATTGATATTTCTCTCCCTCTCTTTCTCCCCCACTTTCTCTAAAAATAAATAAATAAAATCTTTTAAAAATATTGACTAAACTATAATTTAAAAATGAAAAAAGACAAGAAAAAAGAGAAAAGAGTGTGAGAATGGGTCAAAATGGTGAAGGGAGTAAGAAGTTACAGAATAGTCACAGGGAAGTAAAGTACAGCATAGGGAATATAGGCAATAATATTGTGATAACTATATAGTACCAGATGGGTACTAAAATTATCAGGGAGAACACTTTGTAAAGTGTATGATTGTGTAACCACTCTACTGTACACCTGAAAAGATATATATTCAAAAAAATAAAAAAGAAAATGAAGCAAAAATGGCATTTTTTAACAAATGGCTCTGGAACAACTAAACACCCACATGCAAAAAAAGAAGAGGAATCTAGTTACAGACCTTACTCCATTCATAAAAATTAATCCCAAATGGCTAACAGATCTACATATTATTTTAATTCTTTTCTATGTAAGATTTGTCTGTACTCCCCATATATCTATTTATTCAATCATTTATTTATATCATTAAAGACTCAGGGATATTTATTTTATACTTTGGGGTATAATCTGATACTACTTTATTTTATGTGCAAATTCTTCCAGCTGAGACATTAGAAGCTCTTTAAGTTGTCTCCTCTATGCCTTTGACATTGTCCCATCATTTTTCTCCTAAGAACACTGGCTAGGACTTCTAGTAAAATATTAAATAAAGTTAGTGTTACCTGTAAATGGTGTCTTGTCCTAATCTTAAACAGAAGAATTTCTGAGTTTCACCATCATGTATAGTGGTGACTATAGGTCTTCCATAGATTTTTATCAGGATAAGGACAGCCTTTGCAATCCCCATTTCTTATTACTTATTATGAATGGATGTTGAACTTTGATAAATGTTTTTTCCAAAACTATTGAGATTTAACAAATGATATTTTGCCCTTTATGTGTTAATATAGATTACTATATTTCATTTTCTTTTTTAAGTATATTTTATTAATTATACTATTACACTTTTCCCAATTTTCTCTCCCTCTTTATCCTCCCTCCACTCTGTACTCCCCTGCCCTCCAGCATTCCCCCACCCCCTTAGTTCATGTCATGGGTTGTACATATAAGTTCTTTACTTCTCTGTTTTCTATACTATTATTAACCTCCCCCTGTCTATTTTATGCCTACCAATTATGCTTCTTATTCCCTGTACATTTACCCTCCCATTCTTCCCCTCTCCCTTCTGACTGAAAACCCTCCGTGTGATCTCTATTTCTCTGGTTCTACTCTGTTCTAGTTGTTTGCTTAGTTTTTGTTTTTTTAGGTTCAGTTGTTGATAGTTATGAGTTTGTTGTCATTTTACTTTTCATAGTCTTTTTTCTTTTTTTCAAAGATTTTATTTATTTATTTTTAGAGAGGGGAAGGGAGGGAGGAAGAGAGGGAAAGAAACATCAATGTGTGGTTGCCTCTTTCGTGCCCCCTACTGGGGACCTGGCCCGCAACCCAGGCTTGTGCCCTGACTGGGAATCAAACCAAAGACCCTTTTGTTCTCAGGCTGGTGCTCAATCCACTGAGCCACACCAGCCAGGGCCTGTTCATACTTTTTTATCTTATTCTATTTCTTAGATACGTGGCTTTAACATTTCATATAATAAAGGCTTAGTAATGATGAACTCCTTTAACTTGACCTTTTCTGGGAAAGACATTATCTACCTTTCCATTCTAAATGATAGTTTGCTTGATAGAATAATCGTGGTTGTAGGTCCTTGCTTTTCATCATTCTGAATACTCTTGTCTGCAAAGTTTCTTTTGAGAAATCAGCTGGAAGTTTTAAAAAAATTTTAGTGTATTTAAACTATTTTATTTTTTATTGTTGTTCAAGCACAATGGGAACTCCTTTGTTGGTAACTCTCTGCTTTTCTCTTGCTGCTTTTAAGATTCTCTCTTTATCTTTAAACTTTGGCATTTTAATTATGTTATGTCTTGATGTGGTCCAACTTGTCTTTATGTCTTGTCCTTATGTCTTTGGGTCCAACTTGTTTGGGACTCTTTGTGCTTCCTGAACTTGTATGTCTATTTCCTTTGCCAAATTAGGAAAGGGTTTTTCCCCCATTATTTTTCCAAATAAGTTTTCAATTTCTTGCTTTTCTTCTTCTCCCTCTGTCATCCCTATGATTTGAATGTTGGTACATTTAAAGTTGTCCCAGAAGTTCCTAAGCCTATCCTCACTTTTTTTGAATTTTTTTTCTTCCTGTTGTTCTGATTGAATGCCTTTTCCTTCCCTGTGCTCCAAATCATCAGTTTTATTCTCAACTTCTTCCTCTTCACTTTTGGTTCCCTGTAGATTTTTCTTTATTTCACTTAGTGTAATCTTTACTTTTTCCCTTATGTTTTTGCTGTACTCAGTGAGTTTCTTGAGCATCCTGAACACCAGTGTTTTGAACTCTGCATCTGATAGGTTGGTTATCTCTGTTTCATGTAGTTCTTTTTGGGGGGTTTTGTCCTGTTCTTTCATTTGGGCCATATTTCTTTGTCTTCTCAATTCAGTAGCCTCCCTGTCTTTGTTTCTGTGTATCAGGTAGAGCTTCTGCTTTGTAAGAGGCACCTGTAATTGTGTGGCATGAAGCCTGAGGCAATCGCCATGGTGGTTCAACCTGCTTTGTGGCTCTGTGTATGGGGGAGGGCTTGGATTGGAGACAATGCTGATGTCTGTTTTCTGGAGGTTTGTCTGGCACTCATCCCATTTCCAGTCATTTTGCCCACTTCCTGTATGTGACAGGCACTTTTCCAAATGTTGCCCTGGTGGTGAATCCCAGAGTGGGTGGGATTGTGTATGTTCTAAGTTGGTGCAGCCCCTTTAAATGAACTCTCCTGAAAATCTGGCAGTTTCTTCCACTGAACCAAACCCCACTGGTTTTTACAGCCATAATATGTGGGGATTTATCTTCCTGGTGCTGGAACCCTGGGCTGTGCAGTCTGGCCTGGGACTGAGATCACTCACTTCTAAGGTATCCCTCCTGATTTTTATCCAACACACACGAATGTGGGACTGCCTCTGCTGCTGTGCCCCCTCTCTACACCACACTGTGTGTCTGTGCTTCTCCACTCATCTATGTGACTCCATCCCTCCTACCTGTCTGGATGAATGTGGCTTCTTTAAATCCTTGGTTGTTGGACTTCCATACAGTTCAAGTTTCTGACAGTTAAGGTAGTTATTTATTTTTTAAAATTTAAATGATTTTATCGTTGTTCAATTATAGCTGTCCGTATTTTCTCCCCACCCCTCCCCCCACCCCCTCCAA
>PVKM010007630.1:0-40986 GCA_004027735.1 Carollia perspicillata | reverse complement strand
CCTATAATGGGGCACAGTTGGGGGAAACCTATCCGTGGTGAAAGACAATCTGAAGCAAACAGGCCCAAAATTGTTAGGGAGAGTTCTGAAGGTATACATGTAAATGTACTGTTGATGTGCCTTTGTTTCCTTTCTGTTTCTGCAACGGCATGAAATAACACAAAGAGGCATTAAATGGTCAGAAAAACAAGTCAATCATGTGATTTAATTTGGACTTGGTAACTCACACACACACATGAACACAGAGCTTGACTATTGACAAATTCAGTACTGGAACCCACTTAAATATATCAGATACTATACTAAATAGCAATGGTTGTTTTGATATTATAACATATTTTTGTGAATACTTAGAATTATAGTGTCATCTAAAGAACAAGTTTCATTATCAGTATGAAGGGAATTGAGGTTTATCTTTGGACTTTAAGTAATAGTTTTTCTTTTTATGGCACTCCACTCCCTCAGTGTTCTTACTTCCCTGTACTTGGCCTTATATTGGCAGTGTCCTATGGTTTTGCAGTTTTCAGAAGCTTACCTTTTTTTAAAAGATTTTATTTTTTTATTTTGAGAGAGACGGGAAGGAAGGGGGAAGGAGAGTGAGAGAAACATCAATGTGTGTTTGCCTCGCACACATCCCATACTGGGGACCTGGCCCACAACCCAGGCATGTGCCCCTATTGGGCATCGAACTGGTGACCCTTTGGTTCGTAGGCTAGTGCTCAATCCACTGAGCCACACCAGCCAGGGCAGAAGCTTACCATTTTTTTTATTATAGAACATGAAGGGGTGGAGTAGCAGTGAATACCAGTCATATTTATGTCTTTTCTAGATAAATTGACGACCAGGTTATTTAAAGTGAAGGTTCTTGAGAGTGAATCCTTATTTATTTTTGAATGAAGGACATGGGGCAGCTATGCAGATTACTTAGGTTTTTATATTATTCAGAATCATTGCATTTTTGGCAAAATGATAACAAGTACATTTTTCATTATTTTCTATCACTTGAGTTTTCACACCATACAAAACCTGTCTGCCAAAATGAATGTGATATCCTCACCTAACAGTGTACAGGGGAAGGAGAGACAAAGCCTCCCAGGCACTGAGCACAAACGAAATGAGTGAATCACAGTCACTGTATCCAGTTTGAATGATACTCAGGCACAAGACCCTTTGGGAATAGCAACCTTGCTTCCAGGGCAGGGGCTACTCCAGGATCATTTCAGATAAACACCCTTCAATAGTCTTAATGGTCTAGGTGTCTTGTCCTCAAATTGTTGTACTACTAATGTTGTTTCAAAGCTAGCTTGAAAGAAAAGAAGAGATTTCTGCTTTCTCTGGGGAATGCCTCTTTACACCACCCTCTTCTTTCTTACCCCATTATGCTGTTACTATGCAGTATTTACATTTGGTTTTGATATCATGGTACCTTTCTTGGGTGAGTTTTGCATTTTAGATATCCATCACTCTTCATTGCTTAGATGTGGCTAGTGGCCCACAAGGCATGGAGTTTTGAGGAGGCAATTTTGCAGCTGTCATTTCAGTGTGCCCTCAAAGCCACTGGTATTGTTGATCTTCACCTAATCTGTCATTGAATCCTTGAGGGTGAGTGCTTCCTTTAATTTACCCAATTTACTCAGGCTCTCTTGAGATGTAAGAAAGAAAGAAACAGAAGGGATGAGGAAGGGTGCCTGGTGTACACATGCCAATAAGCAAAGCTTTGAACTCGGATAGTTCCTTTTTCAAGCGAAATGAAAAAGGCTCACTCTTCAAAGAGCCTTAACAAATGTCTATACCACTTCAGCCATTATCGTGGCTCCTTTATCATTCTTTTTAGCATTGTCATTACTTAGATGCTACCTGGATCTTTCTACTTGCTCTAGATTTAGACTCACTCTTTGACTCATTCCTGCAGCAAATATTATGAAGTGTCTACTTTGGAAAAGGCACTGTTCTAGATACTTGGTATACATCAAGGAACAAAAGTGGCAAAACCCCTGCCTTCTGGGAGCTGGTATTCCAGCAGGGGTTATAGGACATAAAGTACTATATTAAGGACTGAGCAGGAGTACATGACTTCACTGTCTGTGGATCTGAAGAGAGCTAGCACTTACAGTTTTGTGTTTTGTGCAGTACGCATCTTTTGGGAGGGCCATCACCTAACTGTGTGAGCGTGTCCCTGGAATCATGTAGCGCACACCCAGTGCATCCTGGTTGGCAATTCTGCTGTTCTTTCTGGTCTAGTTGGAGGCAACAGGTTTTGGTCCAGTCCCACATGGTCTCTTGAGAGTGGAGAGGCCTGAGTTTTCTGAAGGAGTGGTTTTAAAACTTGGTGAAAATAAGCACAAAAGAGCTTTTAATGGTTGTAAATTATAGAACTCAGAATTGATTGCAGTTAAACAGAGGGAGTTTGTGTGATAGGAAAAGATATCAGAGGACATCAGACTTTTTGAATCTTGCCATACTCTGATGAGAGAAATGGTCAAGTTGTTGAGCAGGTTCATTTCCCTGTCTAGTGTGAGATCTTTCCAGTTACCCACTAAACACATCACTTGAAACTTCAGCATAACTACCTAAAATCACAAAAACTGCCTTTCTCAAGCCATGTCATCTGAATCTAACAATGTTCAAGTCCTGAGTAGAATTTCTCATTGCCGAGGAAGCACCAGCATGCTACATGACCCAACAGTTACATGGTGTCAGCTAGATGGGCCCATGCGGGTCAGTGTCCACTGCTGGTGTAATGCTCAGGAGCAGACCATGCTCTGGCTTACTCATGCCAGAAGGGCTGAGCCTGGTTGCCTTTGCCAGGTCTTACCCCATTTACCCTTGAGAGACAGCTTCTGCCATTGAGACGTGTTTACTTATCTGTTCAAGAGTTGATTTTCTCTTGAAGCTTTAATTTTGTGTTTCTGTTTTCTCAATTCTCCAAAAGTAGATTATCAGTAATATCAAAACTAGGAGTAACTTCCTTGTTCTCTTTATGTACAGATTTTTTTTTCCCCTGTGAAGTTCCTGATGTACAGCTGAGTGAATGAGCAATGAATGCGTTGGCAGTGAAGTGCAAATGTTTGGGCTCTGATTAGATCGAAAGTTTGCGGTTTTAATCTGGGCCAGCAAATAAAATAACTGCCAGCAGAATAGAAACATAGAAGAAGTAAAAAGGCCTATTAGAAACTATTGCCTCAATCTAGACTGGGATATTTTGATACAGGTTATGCAATAGTCCCAGGAGAAGCAAGTCACGTAAACAAGCTGGTGGAAGTGGATGAAAGGGAAGTCTCAGATTACACAGAAAACCTTTCTGGCAAGTTACTATCTATTTGCTTTAGCATTGGCAATTTTATTTTCCTTTCTTTAAGTCACAAGGTGATAAATGTGTTTGGAGAGGCAATGTTTTTCCTGGCAATACATCCAGTGAGGAAATCATGAATTCTTTTATAAGTAAGCATAACAATATAATAGGGATATAATAATGTCTTTAGCTGGGAGGTAATATAATTTAGTGGTTAAGAAAATGAAGTTTTGAGGGAAATACAAAAGGATTATGTTTTAGTTCTGCTAGTTGCTGCTGGCAACCTTGGACATGAAATGTTAACTCTGAGCCCCGTCTCTTCATTTGAAAGTGGAAATTGTAGCACATAACACTGGGATGTTGATGTGTAGATTAAGTCAGGTAATGTAAAACACCTCTGCGGCTTGATTTAAATGAATGAACAATAGTGTGGCTTGTGTAGGATTTAGGGAGACACTGGGTTTTTCTAATATGTATGCGTATGTGATTTGGTGATGGAATGACCAGAAAAAAATATGAAGAAGTAGCTTGAAGACTGTTCATGAGGGCTTTACATATTTCACTGAGATGTTTAGATTATATCTTACACACAAACCAGAGCTATTTGAAGATTGATATTTATGACCTGTTATTTAGAAAGGTGCCTGTAATGATAATGCAGGAAAAGAACCTTCTGGAGAAATTGTGGTAAGAATACAAGAAAGGACAAAGCTATAGAATTTTGGAGGGAGTTTTAATACAAATGGAGAATTCCAGAGCTATTTCTAGGGTAAGACTGACAACACTTCATGAATGACTGAGTTTAGAGAGCAATGGGGAAATAAGGAAAAGATTAGTCACTCTGGGAATACAATCACCCCTTTATCTACACTCTTACTAACTGCATGGTCAGACATAGGGTCAGGTATGGGAAACACTGACACATATTGGACACAGTTTTTGCGTTTGTAAAGCTCATTGATTGGCATTTCTCCAAGGGAGATTTTAGATTTGATGATCATGGTAATAATTTATGAATGCTCTCCTGATGTGTAGGATAAGACTAAACTTTTCCAACATATAAAAATTAATCAGTAGGTTAAGTCTGACTGCTTTCTTGAAATCGTCAATCTTTTGTCTTTAGTATTGGAATGTCACGGGGCTGGTATGCTACTCTCTTTTTCACCCTAAATGACTTAGAGGATGAAAATGAAAGTGCATGTGCAGGGTTTTTCAAGAATCATTTATTACTGCATTAGAGAGAAATAGTAATGTATTACACCCAGATTTTCATTGCAGTTTGCTTTTGAATATTTGCAGATTCAAATTGAGTAGAGATGATGTTAATTAGTGTGCAGATTTTTTAATTGTCTATAATAAGTAGCTAATTGGTGTTTTCCTTAAAGAATGAATTTAAGGAAATGTAATTTGAAAAATGTAGTGTTGTTAATCACACTGATCCAAGCAGTAGAGACTATTGATTGAGTAAAATAAGCAGTTTTGATTGTTTAACTGCAGGCTTCATTTTGGGAAACCAGAATTAAACATTGGTAATAATAACAAAACTTAATACATAATAACTCTGACCTAAATCTGGATCAATTTTTATAAAGATTAACTCATCAATTTGTGTGACCTTAATTATGCATTCTGCTCCTCCACCATCTGCCCACTGTACCCTTTTCACTGTCCCACCTCCCCTGCTCCCAACACTGTTCATCTAAACCACAGCTGCTTGTAGTTGGGATCCCTTTGGTTCTCATGTGGCCCTCTTTTATGGAATGCAACGTATAGGTACAACTCTAGCTGCCTTCTGTGGTCCACTAGAAACTCATATATCCTTGCCATGCCAAAGGATGGAAATAATGGGTTGACCCACTGGTATGCCCTGTCTTAGCTCTACTATCTCTCTCCAGTGTTCTTTCCCACTGTTTAGCCAGCCTCTGAGATAGATTTACTTGTTTGCTGCCCAAACAGATATCTAATCAAGAAATGTAATGCCTGCATTCCTTTTCTGAAGGCACCCCATATAGTCCCTCAGTACTGCCTCCGTGTCCTACTCTTGGCTTCAAGAAGAGACCGCAGCCCCTCGTTATGAACACGGATTCCTCACAAGACAGTGGGCTTTGATGACAGCCCTGTCCTTTCACAATTTCTACACAGGAGATGGAGTGATGGCTGACCATAGCAGGGACTGTTTTGCCTCCTTATAGTGAATTCATGTCTCGTCCCTAGTTTATTTAGGCTGTTCTCTTTTAAAAGTGTAATATTTAACATATTTGACAATTTGGAATTAAGACAAAAAAAATCTCACAGAATCTCCTTGTGCAGGTACATACTTATATAAACATCTACATACAAGTGCATTCTGGATACCCTTTGCTATCCTAACCACAAAAGTAACAGAAAAGTAAACTTCTAAACAACAAGAGAGTACTCTCTCAGAGAGTCTTGGCTTTCACTCTGGACAACTTCAGGATAAAACCTTTAGATTATATGATCTTTAGTTTAATGATTTTACAGATTTGGTTGTTTGGTTTCATTGCAGCTCTTCCAAATGGAAGGGTTAGGCCGCCCCATATCCATAGGTTGGGAGGTGACCACTGTCTGTAACAAGTGGGCGTGTGCCCACTCACAGACCCACTGCGGCCACTGTCAGGGTTATAGGCTTTTTAAGAAAAGAGGAAAGTACATAAAATATTTTAAAATGTAAAAATATATAATAGCTTTATCGAGATAATTCATATATACAAAATAGACTTGTTTAAAGTATGCAGCTCAGTGACTTTTATTATATGCACAGAATTTTGCTGCCATTATCACACTCAACTTTAGGACACATTTCTCAATCCCACCCACCCCCAAGTAATCCCACACGCATTTGCAGTCACTTTGCATCTCCTCATTCTCCCATCCTCTGGCATTGCTAACCTACTGTCTGCCTCTACAGATTTGCCTATTTTGGACATTTCATAAAAATTAATTAGACATGGGAAACTGACACAGGAAAGAAGGGGAAGGGGCAAGTCACGGAGCAGGAATAGAGGACTCAGAGGCAAGGACAATGGGGTGGTGATTGACTGTGGGAGATGTGGGGTGGGGGTAGGGCAAGGGAGAGAAATGGGGGAAAGGTAACTACAACTGAACAACAATAAAAAAAACATTGAAATAGAAAAAATTAGCATGTCGTCTTTTGTGACAGGCTTGTTTCATTTGGCATAATGTTTTCAAGGTTCATGCATGTCATAGCATTCATCAGTATCTCTTTCAGGCTTTTATTGCATAATAAAATGATTAATACATTGTAAACACCCTCTGTTGCAAGTTAGGTTCTCGGGAAGAATCTTAGGGATAGAATTAGGCATGTGACAGGCTTATTGGTGAGTAATACCTGTGAAAGGAAAAGAGCAGAAGCAAAGCCGTATGGGGGCTCTCAGACTACAATGCACATCTCCCAACTGGGTTCCCTAGAACAAAGGCTGCCCAGTGGCCAGGTACTTTTACCACCTACCCTGCTTGGTGATTGGCCAGGGGCTGTCCTGACAATATGCTGGAATGACAAGGCAATGCCAGGGCCTCTAGCTGTGCAAGTCTTTTCTTTTTTTTTCTCTTATATTATCACTTATTTTTATCACTTTTTATTATTTTTCAAATATAGTCACAGTCCTTTCTTAAAGGGCCTCTGTATGTCCATGCTCTGTAGCTAACATGGCTGAAACAGGTGTCTGTTCAAAAGAAGTGCTTCAGTTATCTGGATATGCACCCTGGGAACCACAAATTAAAAATAAGCCCCCAGTGCATATTTATGTATTGTCTTGTCTCGCCCAGCAGGTGGAAGGCACAGGTTCTCACCTTCTTCAATTTTGAGGCAGCCTTCTTCAAGGAAGATATTTACACACAGTGGGAGCTCAATAAGTGCTGTTGATTGACAGAGCTAGACAACCAAGACGAGTATTTCTTATTCGGACCCCGAGTGCTCTTTTTGTTCACACTGCAGCTCCACAGCTCTGGAGCCTCTTCTTATTGAAATTTTACGAGTAACATTGAGCCGTATGATCCATCCAGTCCCTAGGTGCCTGAATCCTTCCCCAATTCTACACACCTCATTGTGAACTGAGAAACTAATCTGTACGCCCTCAGCTATGAAATTTGCCCCTCAGAAAACTACATATTCATAATTTGAGGACCTGTAATGATGCGTTGTAACTGACAGATGATCTAATCTCTAGGTACATATTGCTTTTGATTTTACTTATTGAAGATGGGAGAGATTTCTCTCATTTCTATGATGAATCTTTATGCACTTTTTATGAATCATGGTGGCAGTGTCATAAAATTAAGGAATTCCATTGATTCTATTATAAAGGGCTTCATTGCTCACCATGCACGATAAACCTGCATTATTATTTGCACATAATATACATAGTTAAGGGCATAATCCATTTCAGAGTGCATAGCATACAGTGAGATCATAGAAAAAGTCTTTAAATTTTTTTCTTTAAATTTCTTTCGGGCAAAAGCAATGGAACAGCTTTGGAAAAGAGTGGAAAGCCATCCATGCATCATGAGGAACTAATTTACTAGAGTTTGTTGCTTCATACATTTTTAATTTCAATCACAATAATAATAAGTAAAGTGATTATGTGCCTTTCTCAACTGTCACAATCTTTCCAAGGGAAAGGATACTGCCTTCTCCTCCTTGGTGCCTTGGACACCAGCCCAGGGAAGATGCCATGCCCTGCCCATTGCCTTGCCCCTTTGTAAGGAACTGCTTTCTCTCTATGAAATATACATGAAATTAAAAGAGTATTTTGATAACAACATGCATGTATCTCATAGTTTACTTTAGGTAAAGTGTACATAGTGTATAAAAATCACGATTCAACCCTTTGCCACAACTGTCTTCCTTTCTTTGTTCTGACACAAGGATATGGTGAAAATTAATAAATGAAACTGGAATTCAAGTCCCTCAAATGATTAAAGAGTTTGAAGAGGCTGAAAAAGTATATTTATACTTAAAAGATTGTCCAATGTTTAGACATATAAAAACAGAAACATGCATTTCCTGAAGATGATGAAAATCAGGTGTACCTAATAATGCAGACCTGAGCAACACTGCGTATCTCCTCTGAGAAAACAATAACGTGGCTGTTCCATCCCATTATTCTATCTATTTTGATGAGAAATCTGATTTCGTAAAAGAGGGAAAGTTAAAGGGATGAAAAATAAAGCACAGTATGCCTCAACGTTGAACTTGTTCTATTCAGTGTGGATTACGATCTGTCTACTGTTCCTTTAATTTCAGTCTCTCCCTTCCACACACGCATGCACACGCGTACCGTTCTTTATCTCTCCTTCATGGTTCCACAGCGTTTACCTTTAATTTTCTTGTGAAATGTTGGCAACAACTATAAGGAAAATCACATGGTCAATTGAATGCCAGAAAGTGATCTCAAAAATTCACATAGACTACAGAATTGTTTGGAATGAATATACACCTGTCTTTTAGGGATGGCATGATACTGGTTTCCTCAGGCTGTGCCAATCACACAAACAGAATTTCAACCTGCACTGATTGAGCACTCACTATCTGCCTACTGGCACAGTGCTGGGCATTATTTTGTGTCCCAGAGGGAGAGATATTGCATAATCGCTAGGCATTCAGAGAAATATTGAACCCTGTTCTCAACACCATATTCAAAATTTTAAGTGGTCCTAAGAAAAGAAGACTGGGAAATATCTTAGATGATGAAAGGGGAAATCAAGTATGGTCAAGATAAAACTCCCCATCATATAATGTGTCTTGAAACATGTGATTTCTATTGTGCACAGAAGGAGGCAGAACGCACCAGTAATTGTCATGAGTTAAAATGACAGAGAGCCACATTTCAGCTAAGTGTAAGGAAGAACTAGTACAAAACTAGAGTTTATCAACTTTAAAATAAAGTATCAATGGACATTTATTGGGGCAACACTACACCAAGATCTGTTCAGTATATTTGCATGTAATAAGGAAAATGTGCACTTCCCATCCTTGGAAACAAGGGTGTGGGAAGCTAAGGATATTCAGATGAGCATCTGCCAGTGGTTGGCGAATCGCTTCCTGCATTGGTTAGGCTTTGGATCAGATGACCCCTGTAATCCCTCCAAGTGCCGAGTTTCAGTGACCCCATATTACATAGCACTAGTTAGCAAGGCGGTATATGGTAAGTACCCATAGGTGAGATCTAAAAGTAAGTTCTATAGCAGTTAAAAGACAGGGATATGCTTCCTCTTTAGAGTAGTGTTAGAAGACTGTGTAGTGATAAACAGAGGGTATGATGTAAGTCTTAATGGGTGGATAAGACTTAGTGTAAAAGGAAATAAATGGTCTAGAAAGGGGAATAAAATAAGTAAAGAGTTAGAGACAAGTATTCAATGTGTGTAGGAGGCACAGTAGTAAACATCCTGGCCATAGTCATAATTTTTAGAGAGGAATTTCAGGGATTTAGACTAGCAAAATAGACAGTGTCTTTACATGGTGGAGAGTGAATGTTTCTCCTCTTCTCTACTGATGGAGTAACAAAAGAATACTCCATGATTTCACTGGTATTTAACGCAAGATTTTTAGTGCTCTAGAAGACAGGTCAGGGCCACTATTTCTTTTTACCAGCATTGTTACTACTTTAGATATTCTTGAGTCTTTTCTCCTTGTAGGGAAGTGTGAGAGTAGATACCAGTACCTATTGTTTCAGACTGTCAGCTGCTGTTCTTGGTTCTCTACACTGATAACAGTTTACTCCTATTCACGCTCTTACAAAATAAAAAAATATGGTTTAAGTAACAAACAGATGATCCAGAGAATAGCGTTGCTCCTGAGCACAAGGTTACACTTCAACCAAGAGTGTTCTCTAACTGAAACATAGTTCAACGGAAGATAGAACAGGAGCTAGTGCAAAAGCAGTGTGTGTGTGTGTGTGTGTGTGTGTGTGTGTGTAACAGATTAGTTCTCTTAATTTTCAGTGGTACTTTTGCTGCTATGCTAGCTTTTACACAGCTGTTTAATGTGCAAAAATTATTCCAATATTTGCAATGATAAAAGAAGATGAGATTTAGAGATTCCTGTGTTTATACGTACGTGTGTTAAATGTATATGTGTAATTTTTGTAAACTGTTCACCCAATTGAGCAATAAGGAAGCCAAATTAAGTACTGACATAAATGTATTCTATCATATTTAAGGTGAAAGTGCTTGTTTCCTCTTGGCTGGTTTTCCTCTGCTTCTTATATTCCATCCATATTGTGTTTCCGTGTAAACATGAGCTGAACATAGAGATGAGCAAAATCTTTGTGAGGCTGTCTAATGAAGTCAATATTTTGTTTTCCATCCATATTTGAAAAGAAAATTTACATCATTTTACACATGCATGCTTTTTAAAACTTCCAGATTGAAGTGTAAATGGAAAATGCCGTTTTTGTTATTTCTTACTTGTGGGTCTCAGCTGGGTGGAGGTGTTTACCAGCATTTATCAAATGGCTGTAGTCTTATTTCCTTTCTGGGTTTGTTCTCTTCAGGCTTCTCTGAATTTCTGCTATCATTATATACCTGATAAAAATGAGACTTGCTTCTTGGCATGGGCAGCCTAGTAGACACTGTCCCAGCATTGAGAGCTATTGCACCTTGCACTGAAAAATTATGGCTACACCCTAGCCAAACCTGACCCTTTGCAGAGCTTCATCACTGGGATTAGAGTCCTTTGTACGTGGTGCAATCAAATAGTGTGCATTTTGCAGCCATAGCAAACTGCCAATTTGTAGGCCAAATTCGGCCCATAAATCTGTTCTTTAAATGTCCACAGGGCTTTAATATTTTTTGTTTTGAATACTGTAGTGAGTGCTCTGACTCCCGTGTTTGTTTCTTAAGCTGCCTTATTTGGGGCATCAACTTTATCTGTCTGTCTCTGAAGTCATTGTTGTTTCAGTTTCTTGCACTGGGTAGAGAAGGCCGCAAGAATGACAGTGGATTCTCAGTCCTAACCTCAAATTCTTATATCGGAAATCACAGAGGGTTTTCATGGTATCTTTCTTTTCAAAAGCACTTCCTGGTAATTCTAATATATAGGCAGGAGTGAAAACCATTATGATAGTACTTCCCTGGATATAAGGAGGACTTTGCCTCAAAAGGTAAATATACACTAATTCAAGGCTTAATAGTTATCAAAGGAAAAAAATCTTCAGTAAATAAACAAAACCACAAAATTATTGTATATTGAAGGATCACTGAGTGCTGAGCATTTCATGCATGTTATGCTATTGAATATTCACACTAATGGAACATTTCTTTGATCTCTAGGTTTCTTGACCTGGATCTCTATGTTATCTGTATGTCCTAATCTGCACATGTCAACACCCTCACTCTTTGCTTTTTACCTTCATGTATTTGCTTCATACTATTATCTTTTTCAGCTACAGTTATTTTGCTTGTTTATTTTTTGTGGTTGTTGTCTTTCTCCTCTTCTGGAATGTGAGATCTGCGAGGACAGGCCATTGCTTTGCTTATTTCTATATTTCATGAAACTAGAGTAGCGGCTACCTCATCATCAGAACTAAGTAGATACTTTTAAATAAATAAATCACTACCTATTTATCATTCTCCTTAATTCCTATCTTCTTTTGTGTCCCCTTTTTTCCTTTCCTTTTGATTAGAAAATTCAAACACTTTATTGAAGCTTGCTGTTTAATGTTTTTAAAGAGAAGACAAACCTGAATAACATCTTCATATTTCCAAGATAGTATGTCAGTATTACTGTAGTTTTTGTCATCCAACCTGGGTTATCCTGTTATACAGGGTTGATTTTAGGAAGAATAAAATGCATAATAAAATTTCTTCCTCAGTTTTAAACTTTCTGTCACACATACCTATGGTAGGTTTACATACCTCATAGAGGTATTATTATTATTAATGTCTGCTTAATAATTTCAAAATAGTAAGGTACCCTGCACCCCTATTGGGCAAATGGTTCTACAAATGTACATAATTAGTATTATAGTTTTCTCATTAGTAGACCACAGAGAAAAAATACATAGCCACATACACAAGGGTATGGTTGATATTAATTAATTGATGTTTACAAAACAACCAGAATGTAGGGGAAAACACATTTTTTTGTTATTTAAAGTATATTTTAAAAGTGAAGAAGCAAATCGTGTTTGTACTTCAGAGTTATTTACTTATTTATCTTGAACATTCAGATAAATTGCTGGTTTTGCGCTTGTCCTCTTCTACCATACATCAGATCCTAAAATCCTTTTTCCTTTTATACTTGGGCAGACCTTATAGCCCTTTACTTTTAGTTTCAATAATGGAAAAGTAAATGGTCAATGCATAATATATTATTTCTTTTTTCCAACACTAGCTCATTCTGCAAAACATAAAAGCTATTTTAGTCCTGTTTTATTTTTCCTTTGTCAACATGGTAGACTTTATTTTGTCCTTTGAATGCGATTTTATGTAAATTTACTGATTCTTGACTTTTCCTCTCCAGACGGATATGGATTTGATGCTATTCGCTTGGTTCCTTGCTGTGACTATTACCCATGACTTCATATTGCTGTGTTTCAATTGAGTGGGTATTAAGCCGTTGACTCTAGAGAATAAGACACAGACTATGGTCCTGTTCTTTCCCTGCCATATTACGTATTTTATTTTCTCTTACACTGTTAAAGCTTTCGAAATGAAAACTTAGTGTTCGTGGTTTATTAATTAGGTTCCCAAGGTGAATTTTCGCCCTGACACTTGTCAGAGGGCTCTACGTCCCTGTAAAAGTTTGCCTCCTCATTACCTCCTGTACAACCGTGTTTTACTGTGTTCTCAGTGGATTGCAGTGGGCTCTTCTCAGCTGATATTGATTCTTTTTTTTCCTGATTTAGTGCATATTACACAGCTAGCAACTGTGTAAGTGTACAGGGAATACATGATTAGCTATGGCATCGTTATACCCGTTTCTATTTAGTTAACTGGTACCAAAAAGCCAGGGCACAGCCAGGAGTGCTAGTGAGACATCAAGCTAGTGATGCTACGTCAAGCTGCCATCTGATTATTTTTGCATGATCTCTTGCTTGGCCAAAAAAAAAAAAAGCTTTAAAGAAAAGTAAAATGGTACCTGTTATTTTTGCCCAGAAGACTGATTAGCCTATCCCATATTTCCCTCCCAGACCCTCACTTATCTCTCCTGTTATAACAAGTACCCCTAAGATATTTTTGGTGTAGTTGTTTTTCTCTTTTGTTTAGGAACATTTTGTTGCTAGTAATACATAAGAAATTTAAGGAAAGATAAGACACGTTGATGAGGAATGATCAGGTATAAAACTGAATTGTGAAGTTGTATAAATGGCATCGGTCCTTGGTGGACTGAAGCCACGCAGGGTTTGTCTGGAGCTTAGATGAGGGTTGTGCCCTGCCGTAGTGATAAGGACCAAGAGGCCATAACTCAACCGTTCTCCTTCTACCCTCGAGATACAAAAACTAAGTATACTTCTTGTTTCTGCTCTGGTGCGTTATCAAATAAATATGAATATTCTCATATGAAGTTAGAACACCTGGGTAATCATCTCACTGTAATTGTTACACACTGTATAAACATAATTTTATAAATCAGAAAATAGCAAAGTTAAACTTTTACTAACTGATTAATAGAGTTGGCTTTATTTCTCTTTGAACACCCATGAAGAGATGAATCTTTGGTGTTTAGAGCTGTATAAGATTCTTTAGAGGTGATGATTTTTCCAGGGTTTTTTTCTAAAAAAATTCCTCTCTCCAAACTGAGAAAATATTTCACAAGTTAAGTGTAATGAAAACATCGTGCCTGAGACTGCATAAATGCATCAGAGTTTCATTTCCATTTTTGGATTTTGCAAAGATAAATTATTGGATTTCACTGTTGTTTTGACAGAGCTGTGCTAAACTAAATAATCTTTTAAGGTGCTTTTAACTAGAGCTAGAACTACAAAGAAATGTGTCTCCTATAACACAGGGTTTGCCAGGAACGTACTTTGCTTTCTTGACCTCAAGATTTGTTAAATATTAGTTTTGTTATTTTTCAACTTTAAAATAGTTCAACAGAAGATGGGAATGCATTACTACATACATTTAGGTAAACATTTATATCTTTATTAATAAATAAGTCACTATGCAGCTAACTTTTGTCTCATTATGTGACATATAGAGTTCTTTGGTTGGTTAGTTGGTGTGCTATTAACTTATGTGTGTTCATGTAAAATAATAGCACCCACTTCTATTATTGTTCTATAATAAAAGTTCTTCTGCTGGGAGTCAGATGTCGACTTTTTAAAAATGTGGGATAGAAAAAAATGTACAGATGAATGTGTAGCTTTGATGATGCTGGCAGAGGTGCATTTGTTTAAAATCTCCAGTTACATTACATGAAGATGGGTCCCTGCAGTACAACTCAGGTTTTGGTTGAATAGCTTATGTCTGCTTTTACGTTTTTTGCGTCACAAACCATATTAACTTAGATCATATTAAACAGATCATATTAACTGTGATATGATTGTTGTAGACCATGCACCCCAGTGATTAGAATAGTGCTGGGTGGAATGAAGTCATTTTTATTGAATATGTGGATTAAAGATGTAGTAGTGAACTTAGAAGTCATATCGGTAGTTTGTTATGAGGGAAATAAAGAGCCAAATTGAAGTCAATGAGCAATTTTGGCACATGTTAGTCAGTTCAATGTATTGAAGGATTCATAGTAAAGAATTTTTATCCACTGGGAAAAATGTGATAAGTTATTTATGTCCAGGCAGAAATTTCTCTGTTGAACTTGGAGAGTAATCCTCCACCTCAGAATTGCTAAATGATTAGTCCCTTGTTTGCCATGAACCTTATTGTCTATACCCCTTGTTCAAGCAATTAATCATGCACTACCTTACAGTGTATCTTCTTGGGCTGTTGCCTTGTGCAGTATTTGACTTTTCTATTGTTTATGGCCCCATGTAGAGCATATCTACAAGTAAATTGTTGAGGCAGGACACAAGGCGTTTCTGTGTGTGAAACCTGAGCAAAGGCAGTGGTAAAGCCCCTGAGGCCAGCTGTCACAAAGGCCCTGCTCTGAAATGCTGGCCGCTAAGTCTGACTCTGGATGCATTTGTTGGAGCACATGGGCCAGTGGAGCCTTAGCACACTGAATGTGACCTCCCTCACTTGTCTGTTTCACAGCATTAGTCATGCTTGAGCAAAAAAGGGATCCTTGACATCTCAAAAAACTAGAGACTGCTTTTTCACTCTGCCGAATGGAGGAGGCTGTGTGATAATTTTACATATTCCTGCAGAGAGCCATGGGGGATTTCCTGGCAGTCGTAAATATTGGGCTTCCGTTTCCTGGTAGAGAGTGTAGCTTTCAAAAGGGTCAGGATCATGGAGCTCTCCCTTATTGTTCTGTTCCTAATATTGATACTATAGCTTAGTATAAAATTGATAATTTGGGTTAAGCCAAAAGGGCAGGCTCCATCTAACTTGATTTCTTTCCCTCTTCTCTGTTTATTAAAAACAGTAACTTGTCAAAAATGTGCATAAGAAATTGTAATGTTTGTTTTGTTGAAATATCTTTTATATCAATATGCAGAAAAGTAATTATTTTTAAATTGCTAATATCCTAGTGCAATAAGTATACTCAGTACATACTCCAGTGGATGTTGATAATTATTTAGAATCAAGACCTTGTCAGTTTTATTATTATTTACTTTGGTTTTGTATTTACCTAACATATGCTCCTTGGTAGACATTGGTGAGATAGAGTGTGCAGAGAAACATAAATAGCATAAAGGAAAATATACAGTATATTTTAGTTCATATTTTGAGTTTTGGAGTTTGGCTTTAGACTTCATTAGTTTTGGAGTAGTTACTATAGGAAAGGACAGTTTGAAGTGTGTTGAAACAAGAGTTATTACATTCACTGCATCTCATAAAATTTCCTGCATGATAGAAAAAACCTTACTATGTCTTCTGAGTGCTTTTCTTTGTTTGTTTGTTTGCAGTATTTTGGACTCCTTCCATCATAAAAAACTCTCATGAAATACAGTTGGTGCCCACCCCCCACATTCACTTAGACCTGCATAACCAGGACCCTGTCTTGGGCACATTCTTTCCAGACCCTTCTCTAGCCATCTTCTCACTACATCACTCCCAAAGGAACATAGCTGGCTGGGGCCTGTGTCTGTCTCTCCTTCTCTGTTTCCCTCACCTGGAACCATACTGTTGGTACCAGGAAACCAGAAATCATGTGCCCCAAATATGCTCTTATTGTGCTCCCTGGCCCCTTGCTCAAGTCCCTTCCGGTATCTGTTTTGCGGGGTGCGGCAGAGGCAAGGAGGACCGGATAGGGCTCTGCTGCAGCTCATGGTGTCCATGCATGCACCAAGCTTCTGGTTTTTCCTGGTGGAGTGCAGTTTGGGAAGAGAATGGGTTGAGGCAGAGGTCCTCTGGGTGTACTTTTGCCTCTGGCCTTTTGAATGTTAGCAGGGCCCAAATGCTGAAACAAAAACAAAAATTAAAAAAAAAAACATTAGTTAATTTTCAATGAAAAATAACATTAACCTGTTTGTGATTGAATGGAAGGGGATTAGTTCCTATGAGATAACTGTTAAAAGTAAATGAGTTTATTTTTTAAAAAGCATCCTTTCTTATTAAAATATTTAGTTTCATATGAGTATATTTACTTGACAATTATTAATACTTTCATCTGTTGAATAATAGAAAATTATATAAGCTCATTATTAATTCTAGGAATAAAACTAAAAGCAAGCAAGCAAAAAAAAAATCTCACTGTTAAACCATAAGTAATGCAGTTCTATTGTTTTCATGCAGCCTGTGTCTAATTTACAGTTAGCTTTTATCAAATTAAAGTAACACTTATAATTATTTCCATTTGTTTTTATCTACTCCTAAAAGTATTCTGTTTACCCAGAAGTAGCTTAGTCACCATATTCATGCTTTTAATAAAGAGTATTTTTATGAGTGGTACTATTTAAGAGTTTATGATAATCTGAGTCATTGCAATGCACAACAAAGATGTCAAAATAAAGGAAATATAAAATAATTTTGGAAGTTATAAAAATGGGTTAGGTTGCACAGGAAGTACGTAATCACCGAAAGTTTCAGTTGTCCAAAAACCAATTAATTGAGGTTTGGATAAAGGTTTTGTGATGTCGAAAGGTGAGAAGAACATATAAAAATTATGTTGAAGAACAGGAAATAATGACTCAGCTGTTCATTGTGGATAGGAGACAAAATAAACATGGGTAGAAAATTCTTGCATTTTAAATAGATGCTGGAATTAGACAGTAGCACAGGGAATAATTATGAGAAACCTGGATAGCAGACATCAAAGAGTGAAGCCTTTATCTGGCTTAAAAGCAATATCTGAAATAAAAAGAAAGTATCAGGAGATGTATGGGCTATCACAAAAATACAGACACCATTTGTATTTCATTCAAGAAGTATTTATTGAGTACCTCCTGTGTGCCACATTCTTAGCTAGGCACAAGATACTTCAGTGAACAGAACAAAGATTCTTGTCCTCTGTGGAGCTTGCATAAGTGGCTTTAAATCCATACTTAATGTTCAGTTGTTTCATAAATAGCCATTGTACTATGGTATAGCTTTATTTGATACCTTGTATTTTTGTGCAATTCATTCTTTTTGAAAAAAAAACAGCTAATTTTTTTAAGTTAAAAATAAAATCTGAAAGTATTAACGATAAGATTTTATCAACTCTGGATTCATCAGTCATAAAGAATAGTAACAAGGAAAGATGGAATAAACATTTGAATCACCCTCCCTAAAATAAATCCTCTGTATTGAAGTTTAAGTACAGTCCATTGCCAGTTTAAAGGATTTGTCAATGAACTTTTTTCTTTTTAACTGAGCGGAGTTTGGATTAATTTATATGAGATAAAATAGTGACTTTATCTTCCTGCAAAATGTGTCATAAGCACTGAAATGTAAAGGTTCAATGCAAGGCAACAGAATCACTGCACTCATGAGGTGTTTGCAAGGATTACTGTGTCCTTAAATGCATAAATACATAGTGCACTAGAATGGATATGTTTCTGAAGAAACAAATAGTATTCCAATTTTCTTTTCCTTACTATATTCTTTTTTCTTATGAGATAGAAAAATTTATTTGTATTTATATAAACTGACATAATAATCATATGCATTAAGTGGTAATTTATTATTTTAGGTAAATTATATTGGTCTTCATTATGTAAAAACCCAATTAAAATAGCTTTTAATTTTTATGAACATGAGCCAGTTAGAGAATAGTCACAGTGAATAACCACTAGCCCAAATTAGGTTACATCAAATTATTTAACGTATTTTTACAGTGTATTCTATTGATTATTCATTTGTGTTTTGAAGACAGTAATTTATTGGGCAATAATATAGGGCATACATCTTGATACGTGCTTGGGGAACTCTGAAATAAGACAGAAATTAGCACCAAAACCATGGTCAAATTATTTGTTTGCTGGTAGTTCAGAGTAGCAGTAAGTCATGTGGTGCTTCTGGATGAAGTCATCCAAGTCCTTGCCTGTTTTGCACAATATGATATTTTAGCAATATGCATAGGTAGTCATTTCTCCTAATTATAAAACAAAGCGAGTATAATACATGAACTCAAATATTGTGGAAAATTGGTTGTTTTATAATGAATTTATTTAGATGATTTGTTTTCTCATAAAGAAAGCATAAGTTAAATAATTATTTCAACTAAGACTGTTCAGTTGTTTTGAAAAGAGGATTTATATTAGTCCTGAGTCTTTTGCGGGGGATCTTAACACATGTGACACACAAATGCGTAGTCTGCCTGGGAGCTTTTATATCTGTGTAGAAGTGATTTGAATTGTGCCAGTTCAAAGATACACTTGAGCCTATTCAGATGCAAAATGCTGCCACCTTTATTCTCAAAGAAATTATTTAGTTTAATAATAAATTATTGTATATAAAAAAGAATAATAAAGCTTGGAAGTATCTAATGTCTACTATAAATGATCTAATGCAATTACAGTTGCTGAGCAATTAGAGAGAATGTGAGAAGTCTGAGTTTCAGATTAGCAAAAAGCCCCGTTATTACTAATTGTGCATTCATTGTCATCATTTTCAAAGCGAAGTATATGGAAAAACTTGATTTTGTAAGACTTTGAAATATATTTAATAATTGGTGACACACAGGTTAGAAACTGAAAGTGACAACATTCTGCTATATGTGATTGCTCTGATATTTATTTACTCAGTAAATCATGTCAAATAACATTAACTATTTTACTTAATCCTTTCTTTTGTTTTAGAAGTACTAGACAAATTTTGGTTTTAACAAATAGAATTATTGATTATATGAAAACAATATATGATTATAATCTTTTGTCATATCCATCCTTTATATTCTGGTCCTATTAAGGAAAGATGAGGAATGGAACAGAATGGAGGGAATGTAAGAATGAAATAAAGAAAAATAAGTAGTTTTTTTGGTATCTATTGATATTCAGTTGCTGGTTACCAACCTAGGTTATTTTTTTTCCTCTATAGTGCTAAGTTTAACCATCACAGAAAAATGTCCTTTGTATAGAGGCTATAAGTGTTAGATAATATGGTCCCTCCCAGGTGGAGCATACCATCCAATTAAAAATTTTGATTTTGAAAGATTTTTATTTTTTATTATTTTGACTAACACATGTCTTAGTGCATATTTCAATTGTTATGTTACTGTGAATATCTGATAGTTTTAGAAGTATAATTAAGATATTGGTGGTCCTTTAATATTTTTTCATTCTTGACATGAGGATATATATGTACTTAAAACCAAAATTATGATTCATGAAAAGCACTGTTCTCATGAGAAATTTGCATCATGGAAAAATTAAACAGTGAATTTACATTAAAGTGAGTAATATATTTTTCACAGCTCTGGGGAATGAACTTAATTTTATTATTTAATTAAAAAATTAAAATCACTGTCCCAGCATTTGTGAATATGGCTGTTCAAATGTGCAATAATAATATGACTATTTTTTTTAGTATTTGTATATAATTAAAGAAATATTACCTGGGATCATTGAATTTCTATATAAATTTTAGGATTATATTGTTGATTTCTGCCAAAATGGCGGCTGAAATTTTGATAGGGATTGCTTTGAATCTTTAGATAAATTTGGGGAACATTGCCATCTTAACAATGTTAAGGTTTGTAATCAAAGCACATGGGGTGTATTTCTATTTATAATACTTTAGAGTTATTTCAATGATGTTTCATAGTTTTTAGTGTATCAGACTTTCACTTTTCCTAAATTTATTTCTAAATATTTTATACTTTTTGATAATACTTTAAATAGAATACTTTTCTTAATTTCTTTTTCACAAAATTAATTGTTAATGTATAGAGATATAATTAATTTTTGTACATTTGACTTTGAATCCTGCCATCTTGCTGAGCTTGTTACTAGTTCTAATAGTTTGTTAGTATATTCCTTAGGATTTTCTGCAAGTAGAATTTGTTTTACTTCTTTCTTTCCTAGGTGGACACATTTTGTTTTCTTATCTAATTGCTGTGGCTAAAACCTCCACTAGAATGTTGAATAAAAGTAAAAAGAAAGTGGTTGTGTTATCCTAGATTTTATGGGAAAATAATTAAGTTTATTTACCATTAAACATTATAGTAACTGTGTTTTGTTCATAAATGCCCTCTACCAACTTGAGGAAGCTCTTTTGCATTCATTCCTAGTATTTTGAGCATTTTTCTGTGAAAATGTTGGATTCCGTCAAATACTTTTTTATATCTATACAGAGGATCATATACTTTTGGTTTTTTATTCTATATATATGGTATATTACATTAATTAATTTTTAGAATCATTATTATTTTTGAAGTATACTTTTAATGAGTTATCAAGATAGCTTAAGATGCTATGCAAAGAGCTGCACCTACACTCTGGCATGTTTATTTTGGTTGATGGATTGTGATTGGTGTTTCAGAAATTAGTGCTGGAATTAATTTTATAAATTCCTATCTTCATTACCCACTAATAATTTAAATTGAGAATATTTTACCCACATTTAAAATTATTTCAATTGGCATTTTTAAAGATGGTATCATACTTTTGTTAAAATTTTCTCTTGTAAGTTTTCAACATCAAAGTCTATATATATTTATTTAAGTTACATTATAATTATATAATTTTTTTATCATGTGTAATGTGAATTCTCAATGATTGATGAATGGATTTCAACTGGGTTAAAGTGTGAACACCTCCACACCTCCCTTTCTGACTTGCACTCATACAGTCAGTAATTACTGTTCCTCTACACAGGCCCATGCCAAATGTTAGAATGCACCAGAAGCAAAATCAACAGGATTTATGATTTCGTGAAGTTTACAGTATAATATGGAAACAAAATTAAACAAATGGCATAACACTATGTACTTACTGATTGTGATAACTACCATAAATAAAAGATAGGAAACTGTGAAATTAAATTTTATTGAATATGGCAATGGGAATGAAAATTGCTTATAATCTATGATGACCCTTGAAAATCTCTTAGTGGTCTATAAATTATGATATACCTAATTTCTGTATGTAAGGCTCTATAAAAATTTTATGACATAAACTCTGAATTGCATTACAGAATGGAATAAAGTGGACATGTATATGTAGGTATTACAACTAGTTAAAGAAATAACTACAATTAATAGAGTAAAATGAGTATAGATGGAGAATTCCAAAATATCCTGCCTTCCTGGAGGATTTATTCTTTCTTCTTTTGATTTTATTACTAAGTCATAATAATGTATTTAATGGAATATTGAACAAGATGCTATGCCCATCTAACTTGGTTTAGGTTCTAAACTTTCTAATCATATCTAGGAGAGGTTCAAATTCTGGCTGTGTCATTTGTGTAGTTAATTAATATTTCTATTTTTTTGTTTTCCATAACAAGGCGATAATCAGAGTTCCTTCCTAACAATGTATTCATTAGGGTTAAAATGAGATCATTTAAACGGGTCATTAGTACAACATCCAACACGTATTAGGACTCAATATAATGTTAGCTACTCCTAGTACTGATTAGTTTGTGAGATCTCTTTGGTTATCGGAATGAGATTTAGAAAGGTAAAACCAAGAGTGGCTGCTTCCTATCCCATTAATGAATCTAGGATTAGACAAAATGAGATCAGAAGAATGCCGTGTATTTTATATACTCACACTTATTCTGTGTTTAATATCTTGGATATCGGTAAGAAAGTAGATGTGTCTGAAAGGGCAATTTATTGCTCTAAAATTATAGTTATAGACTGTTTTTTGTTTTGTAGTTTGCTTTGGTGTTGCACATCTACACATCACGTGTTGATTGCTGTCTAGCATTGCCTGAAACAACTTCACAGAACTATGAACTTTGAGCTCTATTTATGCTCTCTTATTAACAGATGATATTTATCAAGGATTTTCTCATTTTGGTAGTAAGATGTCATGTTAACATTTCAGGAATTATTATGTCTCAACTTGAGTCTAATTTGTTAAGTCTCCATTGTATCATTTGTTAAATCTTTACTCACCTATTTGTCTTAGGCATTTTCTTACAAAAGCACAGTCAACTCACTGTGAAATGGAGACTATTGGAGAACCCAAAGAATTGTGAATATGAGATGCCAAAGTTTGACATCTCATATTCACAATTGAAAACAAGTAAAATAGGACACATTTCATAACAATTAAAGAAAAAATTCTGTTTCAGTTATGTAGGCATTTTTTGTGAAAGTATCTTTTGACGTAAATTATTCAGGTAAATGTCCTAGTTTTTTATATTCTATGAGGGGGGGTCAAAAAAAAACCCTGGAATTATCTTCTGGAGGACAGACCCCTTGTAGTACAGGCTTCCCCCAACTAGGCGAGTGTTCTAGGAACCCATCTGTATCCGTGTACTGGCTGCACTGGGCTTCAGTGGATTTTGTTTTTGAAGACTCTTTCAGTGCGCTTGCCCTTTTCATGATGGGTGATCACCTGCCCACACTGTGCTGAGTGTTGAACAGTTTTTAACTACAAACAGCATGACTACCATGCCCTACCCTCCCTATTCACCTGATCTTGCCCCAAGCGACTTTTTGTTTCCCTAGCTGAAAAAAGTCCTCAAAGTGAAACATTGTGCCAATGTGGAAGAGCTGAAATAAAAATCAGCAGAAGCACTAAAAGTCATTGGAATCAATGAGTTCAAAAGCTGTTTTGAGCAGTGGAAAAAGCATCTCGATAGGTGTATGTCATCAAATGGAGAGTGCTTTGTCAGTTTAAAGAATAAATACACAAATTTTATAAATAAATACTGTTTTGGGGATCCCCCCTCATATGTTGGGTTCAAATTTTCCTATTAATTGTCAAAGTACTTTAACTTTGTTTCTGATAATGGGCTTGTATCTTTCTTTGCTTCTTAGCAGTGGTAATTACTAACCATTGTGGTTTATAGTACAAATAGTTGTTTGTGGATAACCACAGCAGTATTTACTAACTTATTGAATAATGAATTAGTTATTAGGCCTTCCTGTATACTATCACTAATATCTTGTTACAGGTTAGCCTCTTTCCACAGTTGACTCTAACTTTGCCAACACACAGGATGTTTTGTACAAGTGCCCTTAGGATAAATATCCGTGGACAGGAGGAAAGGAAGCAGGAGTGAGCCAAAGGAAAAGTCAAACTGCTCCATGGTCCCCGTGAAGCCCTTTGCCGACACTCATAAGATGTAGAGCTGCAGTAACCCTTTAGAGTTGGCCTCAGTTTGGCCTAAAGAGAATCAACTATTTATTTCTATGTAAATCAGTCATTCCATGGGGAACATCCAAGACACTTGGGTTAGGTGGTTCTCTGCCTGAGTCCAAACAGTGAAGGGACAGGCAGCTAAAGGCTGATTTCTAACAGTACTCGTAGGAGTGTGGGCAATAGGTCTTCTCTTGGGAATGGATTACAGATTTAATAACTTGAAAATTCTGAATGGAAAATACTATTATCCTCATTTTACAGAGAGAAAAACAGATTTGTCCAGCTGCACAGCTAATAATTACTACCTGGAATGGGCCTTAAGACTAAGACCACTTAACTCCAGATCCCTGTACACTGTAGTGTAATTGATTGCTTTCTCAGGTTTTTGTGTGGGTACAGAATTTTCAGAAAGGCACCAGTTTTTTGCCAAGCTCATATATACCCAAATACCTCCCTACTGATTTGACTGTAGCTAATTTGCATCGTCCTTTTATTCATCATTACATTTTATAATACATTTTCTCAGGTATAATATGATCAGATAAAGTTATGGGTCCTTACAGCCATTTGGTAAACAAGACAGAGTAAGCATCATTATTTCCAGTTACAGATTAGGGAACAGGCACAAAAGTGATTATGTGATTTTACAGTCACAAGTTAAATAAGAAAACTTAAAATTGAACCCAAGTGTTCTGAGACCAGAGTATGCATATAGTACTCTTCATTAAGATTTGTTCATTGGGAATGTGTTTGTGTACTTTAGTGTCTTGGCATTCAGAGGATTTGTAATTTTATTAGCTCTTGTACTAGGTCTTTATGAAGTTCTACTTCAATTGATTAAGAATATGTCTGTTACATTAGCATTTTTACTATCCTACTTTTTGTTTTTCTCATTTATATCATAATAATCATCCCTTGGCATATTCAACCCCTGCTTCCAGTTAACTACAATGTATACAAGAATTGCACAGTGGAGTAAAAATCAATGATGACTCCATAGGAGAGGACTTAGCACTTCTTCCTGATGGGTTCTGCTTCTTGCTCAGACAGCACACTCAGCTGTGTCCACACTGAAGCATAAGGATGGCAGCAGCCCCGTTTCATCAGTCATGGCATTCCAACTACATGCAGATTTCATTTGTGCTAAAATACCTTCTTCCACTTTGCCTTTTTCCTGTACATATTTTTCTTTTGTAATTTGTTTATTTGACATGATAGCATCACTAAGACTTTGTTGCATGAATTTGTCATTTCTAAGTGTAAATAAGCAGTCTAAATAGTAGGTGTGGAAATGAGCAGAAAGACTTTAACAGTAAAAATATTTTCTTTCTTCCCTACATTCTCGTTTATGTATTTTATTTAATATTGGGCCTTACCTGTTAGCTTTCTTTTTAGCTTGAGTATAGATAATTACTAAGATTTGAAATATTCACATAAAGATACCTTCAATTTAAAATAAATCTATAAAGAAAGGAGAGGTAAATTTCTATGTAGCCTTAATGTCAAAAATAAACTTTTCTTATTACTTTTATTTCCATTGTTTTATATATATTCCAAACTAATTTACTATGTGGTCCTCTTTAAGGTATATAATTTTATTTTTGTCTGCTGAAGGTACCTGAGTTTTGAATTTTTATATCGGTGCATTATACTTTTAAAAAATAATATTTACTTGAAATTTGCAGGGTTTATTTTAGAATTATGGAGACATTATTAATGGCAAATGAATTATTTGATATTTTAAATCCCTTAAATTTTGAAAAACATACAAAACTTTCTCAATACAAGTATCATTTGATATAGCAAATTCATTATGAAGAATTTGTGACAAATTCTTCATAATGTGACAAAACAAAAATAATATAAATCAATTTATACCATATGTATATTGGAGGTCAGGAAATCATTAAACATGGCCTCACTGTATCTGATTAACACTTCTTCACACAGCGCTGTATGGCTCTCCAGTTCTACTAATGAACATGCCCAGATGCAAGTGGTCAAATGAAACAAATCAGAAAAGGAATGCAAAAACCAGAGAGTCTATTTTCTAGTGGGGAGTCTACTTGAAAGAATTTAAGAATGTTATTGTTTGTGAAAATATGCAAGCTAGATATTGTATTTGACATATATTGCATCATAGAATTGAGAAAATGCTGCTAAAGAAAGTCAGTAGAGGAACTACTCTAATTAAATAGGCACAATAAATTAGTTGAGCTTGCTGAAATTCCCATCCTTCCAGGAACCTGGCCATCATTTTAATGTCTTTATCATTACACATCTATACTTGGTGAATTATTTTCTCCTAGAGAGGAAGCTTCTCTGATTATTTAATGGAAGATGATGGAAAAACAAGATTCGCTTTAAAGAAAGCTTTAATGATCTACTTAATGGAACAATTGAAGGCCATTTTGTGAAGTGACATCAAAAGGTGCTAGACCATTATATTGATTTCAGAACCCACAGACCGTACAAGTTCATGTGAAGTTCCCTGAGGCCACTTTACAGACACTCCAGTCAGAACCTGAGTCGTGGTCTCCCTTTGGGGGCTTCATTGAGATTGTGTGGCATTCCAGCAAGTTCATTTTGGGGTTCAAAAATCTATTATAAGAACATTTCTTTCTGCCATAAATCAGTGAAGACATGTACCCTCCTTTACTCTATGATACTATTTGTGTGTGTGTTTGTCTGTGTATAAGAGTTACCCTAATAATAATGTCTAGTTTAAATATTACTGTCAGAAATCGTTGTTTTAAGATTGACTACTTTGAAACAAAAGTTATTTCTGACTGTTATCTTCCAAAATGTTGCAGGCCAGCTCTTTCCATTACCAAGAAGTATGTTTTGCAATTAATTTGCCCTGGAGCTTTGACTGCAGTGTTGTTTCTCATAAAGAGATGGTCTACAGGTACATTATTCAAACATTTTTAAGCCTTAGGTAAATGTCTGTTAAATCTAGCTTGATAAATATCCAGTCCAAAACAATGTCACCCTTGCCTCATCACATTTCATAACATGAATTTCTATCACATGTCGGTATGTTTCATATAATTTGTCAGTAATAGATAAAAAATAAGAACAAAATTGACTTTTTCCTTGGCTTGTGCAGTAGGGGAACCAAATGATTGCAAAAGTCTTAGTTTTACAATGTTTTGGGGCTCAGCTCGTTATAGAAGTGGCCATTCATGCAGCAGAGATGTCAGTTTAGCCAATATTAATTTGCTAGGGCTGCTATAACAAAATACCACAGACTGAGGGGATTAAATAACAGAACATCATTTCCTCAAGTTCTGGCAGTTGGGAAGTCCAAGGTCAAGGTGTTGACAGGATTGGTTTCTCCTGAGAACTGGGAAGGGAAGATCTGTTCCAGACTCCAGCTGGCAGAGTCTGTCTTTATCCTGGGTCTTCACACCAGTCTTCCGTCTGTCTGTCCTCTTTTGGTAAGCACACTGGTCATGTTGGATTGCAGTCCACCCTCACAATCCCATTTTAACCCAGTGGCTTCTGAAAAGACCCTGTCTCCAAATAAGGTCACATTCTGAGATACTGGGAGACAGGACTTGAACATGAATTGTTTGAGGGGGCACACTTCAGCCCATACCACCTGAGGTTATATTTTCAGTTTTTAAAATAACATTTATAAATAACAAGAAAGACTTTTTAGAATAGTTTTATTACCTTTAAAACACTATATAGAAGTTTCTAAAGTCTCTTAAAGTGATTTTGAAACCCAGTCATTTCATCAAAGTCAGCTAGAGCTGAAGGAAGAATAAGTGATTGATTTTATCCTGGCTCAACCATTAACCATTGAATTTGCCCTGGGCACAGTATTTAAATAATCTGTACAATTCTTCATCTAGAAAGGAGAGTCTGTGTCCAAATGTACTCCTCTTATAAGGACATCAGTTATATTGGATTAGGGCCCACATTCATGACCTTATTTTAACTTAATTACCCCTGTAAAGACTTCATCTCCAAATGCAGCCACATTCTGAGACACTGAGTGTTAGAACTTTGGTATATTAATTTTGAGGAAAATATGATGGAGTGAATATTCAACCCATTATAGAAATGTAGACTCCTAAGTTATTTAAAACAAACCAACAAACCTTAGGCCTGTTAATTACCTCATCCACTGTCAAAATATGTGCCCATAGATTATGATTATATTTGTCTTTAGATTGTATGTCATTCTACATGTACCTCAGTGATCATAGATAACTTATAGAGATAAATATATTCTTACCCTCCCCCCTCACACACACGCCCACACTCTCAATCATTCCCTCAATAATCTGACACATGGTATTACAAACAAGGGCCCTTGGATTCGGTAATTAGCCCAAGACCACCCTTGTGGTGACCTGACAGCAGAATTTGATTTCTAATCCAGGTATGTTATATCTCTAAACTCTTACTTTTAACCACTATTTATTAAGATCTTCCTGATCTTGTCGTATTCAGGCCACTTTTCTGCTAGCCCTGATAGATCTTTGCTTGCATTTCATAGCATTTGCAGGACAGCACTAGAATTTCTGAAGCCAGCTCAGTGCTTAGGAGCACATTGTTGTGCCTAAGCCGCAGGCCTTGGGGTATTAAGTGACCTGGTAGCAAATTACGGGGATGGACAATCCCCAAGCTTTTCATATTCTTGAGGAGAAAACCACTGTGGATAATGCAAAATGTAATATTATTTTAGTCCATGGTTTTCGTCACTGGGTGCTTTAAAAGAAACGCAAACTTAAAACCGATAAGTTTGACTTTAGCTCTTTTTTATTTCTTTTGGTGGCAGTGTTACAGATAGCAAACAGATATCCTGAAGAAAGGAAACACATTGAATCAAGTAAAATGACAAAAGCATCTACAATCCTCATTGTAAGTCTGAGAATTATTGAATTATCAATTTTTATAGGGTATTCAGCAAAATATCCCGGCAAACATCTTACATGAAAATATGACAATGTGATTCTTATCAAATGTTCCTTAAAGTTAAAATTGGTAGGACTACAGAGTAACAAAATTAAGAACAAATACTTGCAAAGAGGATTAGCAATATTTTCTCACACTCCTTGTAGTGATGCATTAAGGATTTTAATTTTACAAGAATCACTTTTAGCTGCTTGTAAACTCTCAGTTTACTTCTGTTGTCAGTCAGCATTTTAGAGTTATTTTCTAGCTTTCATTCAGTTTATCTTTTTAAAATAGTCCTGTCGGGAAACTTGTGCTCTTCTGATGGCTACATGTTCACAGTGAATAATAAAACCAGTTCTGTGTATTTCTATAAAAAAATTCATTCCACGGAAAATTCGTGATTGCATTTTGCTTTTCAAAACACAACCCCCTGGGATCCTTCATCTGATAACCATTTCAGATTAGTCATTGATTGGTCTCTTAAAGGACATAGACTGTGCACTCTGTTACACATCTTTACCCCGTAGCGTCCTATGAAATGCCAAGAACTCTGAAGTCATTTAATAAAAATCCTTTGGATTGATTTTTATCTTTGCAGCCAATTAAGGGAGACAGGTGCCATTTCCTCTGACTTTAAGATGTTCAAACACTCCTGGCACAGAGATTAGGAGCCATATCTTCAAGTTCCGAGCCCAATTCTGAACCTATTAGCCTAATGTAGTGTTTCTCCGTGAAATACTCCAAACTGCAGACATCCATAAAGCACATATCTCTCTCTGTGCAGGGCTTGAGGTCCTAACAGCCATTGTCTACAGCCAGCTGGAATTTTCTTTGAAGTTATGTATTGGATCTTTAAAAAAATCCATATATTTTACTTGTATTTGTTGTTGTATTTCTTTGAATATAACAAAAACATTGCACATACTTTTTTAATTTTATTTATTTATTTTTAGAGAGAGGGGAAGGGAGGGAGAAAGAGAGGGAGAGACATATCAATGTGTGGTTGCATCTCACATGGCCCCCACTGGGGACCTGGCCTGCAACTTGGGAATGTGCCCTGCCTGGGAATTGAACTGGCGACCCTTTGATTCACAGCCCGCGCTCAATCCACTGAGCTACACCAGCCAGGGCTGCATATACTTAACATACAGTAAAACATAAGTACCAGGAAGACATGCTGCCTTTATCTTTCAGGTCTCATTATCTCCTTCCTTTACCTGTCACACCTGGGAAATTTATGCCCCAGTCATAGACAAGGACAACCGTTTGGTGATTGCTGCGGGCAGTTGGGGCGGGGGAGGCAGAGGAGGGTATGGGGGATAAAGGCTAATGGACAGCGACTTGGCTTGGGATAGTGAATACACAACACAGTGCACAGATGATGTGTTGTAGAACTGTGCACCTGAAACCTGTATAATTTTGTCACCCAGTGCCACCTCATAAATTCAGTAAGAAAGAAAGAGAGAACCCCTGGTGAGGTATTTCACAAAAATCTCTTTGCTTTAAGGTTGACTAAAAGGTGTTTCAGATACAGAAATTCCCATGGATAGTACAAATTCACTAGGAGGCTCTTGTTCTGTGGGATAGAACATAGAACACTTATGGTCGCAGGACCCTAAATTCTGTTCTTGTGTAGGAGGGTCACTGTAGTGTGATGGGAAAGGGGAGGGAGCGAAGGCCTTCTACCTTTGCTTCAAACTGAGCAGCTCCATTCCCTTCTCCTTTTCTTTTAAGATTTTATTTTGTAAAAGTTTTCTTTTTCTGTGTTTTTTTCTTTAAGAAGAGTGAAAACTAAATAAAAGAATACAATCCAGCATAACATTTTGAATATCTTTGAGTAACTTCCAGCATTCTAAAAGGGACTCCAGCAATAATTCTGTAAAAGTTTCTCTTGCCGAGGTTTTCTGTTCTCAGGTATATACTCTGTAATGTAGCATATACAGTTAGAAGTGCATGCCATGTATGTTTTATTTTGGATGGGCACTTCACAAAATATAATTTTTCAGAATGTCAATGTTTGTGGTCTAAGGTAGTGAATAGTGGTACTATAAACACTGAACACATCTGTGAAAGCTCATACATGACAGAGACTTGACAGAGGTTTTACCCTAATTTGCTAACAAACCTAAAATTTTATATGGTGTTTCCAATAATGACTGTGAAACTGAAAGAAACTTTTCTAAAATATCATGAATAAAAAAATGTTAATCAACCATGCCCCAAAATCTCTCTCTAGTCTCTCTATAGAAAATATTACAAAATCATTGCCATACAACGATTAAGGAAGTAATAAAAATATATACAGCTAAAAATATAGAGAAAAGAGTGCTATAAAAGTGTGCCAGGCAGTTAATTAATAAAAAAGTAGTAGTATATTATTTTTCTGGATCTGTTAAGTAAATGTGATATATGTCAACAGTTAAAATTTTTGACATTTATTTTCATGCTGAATATATATTCATTTTAGCAATTTATTTTTCATTTGTGATTTTGTGTTAATTTTTATAAATAGCCCCTCTTGCATGAACCTCAAGTCATTAAAGACAACTGATAATCAGAAACTGCGATTAGGTCGTTTGTCTTCTCTTTCCCAGGTAAACATCCTCAGGTGCTTTCCAGTATGATTATACTTTTCAGACTTCTCTTTGACTACTGACTCATAGTCCAAGTGCTTGTTAACTAAGGTCCCACTCCCCCAAGGAGATTGGAAATAAGTGGACTTGACTGTGTGGGAGAAGGCACAGAACAGCTTAGTATAAAATAAATACAGGCATGGCATCAAATGTGTATAGGTTTACAGCCCAGAATTTCGAGCTATTAATCCTATTATCTTAGGAAATATATCTCACCTTTATTTTACAATTCAGCTCCATCATTTACAAAAATGGATGAGAATACCTAGCTCAAGTTTGACCAGTATGATGAAAAAATATGTATAACTCACATCCCTCAGTACTTGGCATATACTAGATGATTAGGTAATGTTTGCTAATTGTTATTAGTGTTTAAACAGAAACATATATTCCTTTCTGTATCTTTCAAAAGATTGGACAAAGTTTGAGTATGTTTTTTAAAAACATAACTACAAGTGATGGAAAGCCCATTTTCTCCTGGTGAGCTAGCAGACAGATTGAACCACTGAACCAGTAGGCCCTGAAATCAAGCCTAGCTAGGCCTGAAGGGATTTCAGGCAATTATACAGAGTTCTGACTTCCCTGAGGACCCTGTGGTTGTCAGCTGATTCCAGAAGCTTATGGCAGAACTTCTGGTGTTTCCCTGGGCCTCTGTGTTCAATGCTGGGCAGGAAGCCAATGATCTGAAAGGAAAATAAGAACATGGGATGCTGTTTAAACTAACTCCTTTATATATGGATCAGTTATCCAGATGGAGAGTCATCAATAGCTTTACCTTTTGACAACCTCTCTTATGGTCTTTACATGTTTAACATATTAAATTAAAAGAAAAAGAAAAAGAAAGAATATTAGAGGAAGGGAATGGTAAGGATAAATAGGTATTTTTAAAGAGTTTATTTATTTATCTTTAGAGGGGAAGGGAAGGAAAGAAGGAGAGAAATATCAATGTATGGTTGCCTCTCGAGTGTCCCCTGCTGGGAACTGGCCTGCAACCCAGGCATGTACCCTGACTGGGAATCGAACCATGATCCTTTGGTTTTCAGGCCCACGCTCAATTCACTGAGCTATACCAGCCAGGGCATAAATAGGTATTTTTTAATAGCATTGAAAATGGATTTTAAGTGAGGGAATTAAGATGTTGTGCTTAAAACCAGATGAGTTAATAAAGATAATGCTAGTAATAAATGCATGCATTCAAATTATCTGTGATATTCATGTTTCCACAGCCTAGGGACATCAGAATCACATAACATACAGGCTAGAATGATAAAAATAAATGAGATTATTGGGCTAAGTCCAGAGAACTAGTTCTATGTGACGGGAATGCACACACATGCTATAGATAGAATACTATGTAAGAGCTGACAGATCCAGAATAGAGAGACAAGAGGAAGGGTTTTGAACCTGACGACTCTTGTATGTGAGTGACTCTGATCCAAAGAATTTTTGCCATGTGAAAATGTGGCAGATTGTAGTTCTTCTCCAGCAATGCTGGAAATCTGGAATTTTATGGTAAATCATATAATATGAAAATATTGGACCAGTCTAAAATACAAACAATTCCTTCTGGGCCAAATATAAACTCAGCCAGGGCCAATCTGACTGTCGCATAGATATTTGTACCCTCTGCCCACAAATGAGCTGTATCACTGTTAGAAGAGCATATAGCCCCACCAGAGCTGGGGTCAGGGACAAGGGAGAATATCAGAGAGAGTCGGCTCAGAAGAGTGGCCTATGGGCTGAAATGGGTCTTGAATAATACATGGTATATCTGAGAATATATTTCTCCTTGGTATCTGAAGAGCATCTTTGGTACAGAAAATTTTATGTAAAAAAGGAGGAAAGTGTGAATGGTGTGTCTTGTTCTCAGATGCTCATCTGAGATGTCATTATGGGCACTCTAAGGGTCTGGGGAAAGAATTGATTGATGGCTTGCTTTGTTAGAGAATATATAACGTGAACTCTTACTTTGTTTTGCCTGCCACTGGCAATTCAATTTTAGTTTCTAAAATTCTCTCTATCAAAGGACTTATTTTCATTCTTTTTTGATATATTTACATAATTTTCCCAAATAAATAGGACAAAAAAAGAAAGTGAAAAACACTCACATAGAATTCTTGTGTCCCTAACTTTCCACATGATTATACCTTTTAGATACACTTATGAAGTAATTCTGCTAAAACTATAAGATGATATAGGAGATGTAAGAAGTGTGTACCTTCATAAATGCATGTTTTTATAAAATTCACTGCTGTAACGGTGGACATAATAGAAAACCTGGTTTGCTCTTCCTCCCCAGTGTCTGTGTTTTCTGTTTCTTGTTTTTTATAAACACAGAGAAGACACAACTTTTTTCTGTAAAAAAATTCCTTGCAATTTTTCTCATTGAGAGACCCTAATTAAAATGTTCCATTTGAAGGATTTTTTTGCCAACACAAATTCTCATTAAGCAAATGCTTTATATTCCTTGTTGATTGTAAGGCTGCAGTATTCCTAGAGGGCAAATTTGCAGCAACCCAAATATACAGCAACATATATTATTCCAGTAGCTTAAAACATAGACCGTATCGGAAATTTTTAATAGGAGTATACTGGTCAATGGACTTATGTGTCACTTTGGAAAAGTGAAATGATAAGTTTAACAAAGAGTATGCCCATATGGTAGATATATTGGTTGGCGAAAAAATTTGTTTAGTTTTTTTCACCCAGATGGGTCTAGTAGTGCTTAGTTGTCTTTAACATCATTCAAAACAACTTTGTTAGATTCCATTGTGACAGCTGTCCTATCAGCATGTATTTGGAAAAAAAACTTATCAAAATCAGTGAATTTTATGCAGACATTTTAATATTGAAGATGGAAGAAAATACACATTTTCAGTGTAATATGCTTTATTATTTCCTTTACAAGAAATATTACTTATTTAATTATAATTTATTAATAGTAATATTAATATATTGGTAATATAACAATCATTAATACTATTATATTAACAATTATTGATAATATCATACATTGAATTAATGATTAAATAAATTTATTATTTCTTTATTATTATTATTTCTGTAACATGCTTTATTATTACCTTTACAAGAAAGGTAAAAACATACCTGAAATGCAACAAAACATTTGTGCAGTGTATGGAGAAGGTGCTGTGACTGATCAAATGTGTCAAAAGTGCTTTGTGAAGTGTCTTGGTACTACTGACATTTTTACCAAGTAATTCTTTGTTGTGGGGCTGTCTTATGCATCAGAAGATGTTTAGCAGCACCCGGCCTCTGTCCGAAGACGGTAGCTGGGAGAAAGCTGACATGCTCAAGATGTCCAAATCAATAACGTTATTGGTGAAAAGGAAAAGTGTGTCTTTTATTTTACAGAAAAAACTTAATGGAATTTTTGGCCTACCCAATAAGAAAAATCCCATTCTTTCATATCTCTATGCTTCTTTATCACTAGAAAAGAAAATTTAAGAGATTTTTCTCTGTAATACAAATTATTTTGTTTTGCAATATTATTTTAAGATCTGCTTCTTTGATGTTATTATATTTTTTAGTCTCAGAGGGATTGCCAACAAATTTCAGTGATTTCTGTATAAAAAAACTTGAAGTCCAATTTTTATTTACAAATATACATATATTTTGACATCTTCTATAAGTCATTAATTTTACCATGTTTGATAGTTCCTATTATTTTTGCAAATCAGAGTTAGAGAGGAATGGTCATCACACTAATTTAAATAGGTTATTCATCAGATTAGGTTCCATAAAGTAATTTTTTTTTACTTTTTCATTATTGTAATTCATATAATGTTTAATAATGTCATTTATTTGTGATATCTGTTACATTAAATTTATAACAATTATAAAGTTAGTTTGTGTATATATTATTTGACATTTTAATTAATTTATTAATAATTATAAAGCATGGTGATTTTATTTTATTTTTAATGAATTCAAGCAAGAAGACATCTGAGTTTGTACCCTTGTTAACAAAAGCATATCACTATTCATTCCTTTTCACAAAACTTCTGAGTAACATTCTGATTTTGACTATGGATTTAAGTACTAGGTTTCACTATAAGTAAGTAAAGCAAGCTTTGAAGAGGCAGTATATCACATAATTGATTTTACTTATAACCGAAACTGAAAATAATAAAATTAATTTAGCTTGTTTACCATGAGCTAAAACTGCCCTGATAATCAGTAAGTTCAGAGCGAGCAGACCAAATGAACCATCTGGTTACAATTCATGCTGTGGATGCCTTTGGTTCTGCACCTGAAATAGCGGCCCCTCAGTAATGGCTGTGTTTCGTTCCCTTATGGAAGCAAACGGCAATGCCGTTCATCCCATACAGATAAATGGAAGAGAGCCATGGTGATTGATTTTATTAGACATATATACTTCATTTGAAAATAATATTTTAAATAAATTCGTATGAATAGTTTGTGAAAAATTTATTTCAAGTAATAAAAAACTATAAAACCAATATTAAATCTCTCCATTTATTGCTACAGTTCTCATGGTTTAATCCTATTTAAGTAAACCTTTGCTTCAGGCACATTGGCCTTCCTTCAATTGAAAGGAAGGACCGAGTTCTTACCTACTTCTAGATTTTTTCTCATGCTCCCAATATGCACCCCCTCTTTACTCCTTGAACCTTCCTATGGTTGGCTCTTCAAATTTTATCTCTAAGTTTTAAATGTTACTTCTTTAGAACTCTTTTGACATCTTGTTTTTCTTTCATATCATATCCTATTCTACTTTACATAACCTGATGACTATTAGTACTTATTTATTTGTTTGTTTGCTTTATTCTCATCTGTCTTTCCAACTACATTGTACCCTCTGTGAGAACAGAGACTATGTTTGCATATCAGCACCTGAGATAGGTGGTCACTAAGAACCACATGACCTAGTTTGAATCTTGGCTCTGTCATTTGCAAGACTTCAGGCTAGTTTCTTACCCTTTTTTGTCATCATCTGTGAAATGGACAACACATCAAGGATTATATGAATTAATATGTGTAATTTACTTGGCACATAATGAAGCCTTATTAAATGTTAGGAAGCTAGATATCACAGTGTCTGATATTGATAAGTAATCAATAAACACTTACTGAATGAATGAATGAATGATGTAATAGAGCTTTGTTGTCAGAAAGACCAGGACTTGATGCAAGTTCTCTTATGAACTTGGCAAAGTTACTTAACTTTTTTGAACCTCAGTTTCTCACTGCATAATATAGTGTTGACTTTCTCAAGGTTTTTGTAAGATTGAAATGAAGTGCTCTTTATAGCGTGTTTTAGGATTTACTTTTGATTGAAAAACAATTAAAAGTGCTAGATGTTGTTCCCACTCTAGGACTAGGGCATTCAGCAGTCCTGCCTGAGGCCATTTGTACCTGTTGTTAGAATAATTATCCTTAACATTTCTAGTCATTAAATTTTTTGGTTATAAATATCCAAAACAATTCAAGCTAACTATAGCCTCAATTAATTAAGAAATTAATGAAATATCATTCGTTATAATGGATTGAACAAGAATCATTCATGATAAGTTCAGAACCTAAATTTATTGGTTTCCATTGCTCTTTTAAACTTTATGAACTCAGTCTTTCTCTTCCCTGGATCAAAACCCTTGCAATGCTATGATTTGTATTTTCATTCCCATGGACTAGAACAGTCCTATAAGTCATTTTTAATCACAAATATAATTCCAACTTAGTAATTAAAACATACTGGTTTATTAAATTTCTATTGTTGTGATAACAAATTAACACAAATAAGATGGCTTAAAACAAAACAAAGTCATTGTCTTATAGTTCTGTGGATCAGCAGTCCACCATGTGTAACACCAAAGGATCTATGAGACTCTGTACCTTTCTGGCAGCCTGGGAAAGAATCTACCTTTTCTAGCCTCTAGAGCCTACTGCAATCATTGGTTTGTGTCCCTTCCTCCACCTTATAAAGAAACAGTGGCAGATCAAGTCTCAAGGTTATCTCTCCAACTCAGGGTCAAGATCACCTGATTAGTAACCTTAACTGCATTTGCAAACTTAAATCCCTTTTGTCATATAATGTAATAGGTACACAGGTTTAAGGGATTAGGACATGGACATGTTTGGGGACTATTACATTGCCTGCCATATCTGGCCAAATATGAAATCCTGCTTTCCAGATTGAGATATTCTGTAGATTAAGTTTTATAAGGCATGAGTCAAAACATTTTCTTTTTACTTCCCAGTGGCAGCAAACACAATTTATACTCCAAAGCTTTTCACGTGGTCCTCTACTCTAGCTGATGACTCAAAGCTACCATTCTCTTAATTTCTTCACCTCTGCAAAAAATCAAAAAAAAAAAAAAAAAGGATTAGTCTCACAGCATAGCAATTGCTCTCTACAAAATAACTTGTTCACTAATTCCTTCATCATTCTCTTACACTTTCTCTAGTCAGTTATCTTATTAGTGAGGCTAAGGGGTCCGAGGGTAACAGAACCCATTTCTTTATGAATTCAGTTTGTGTAGGGTCAAAGATGTGTTTTTCTCACGTACATTAAGGCAAAAAGAGTCCAAGTATCCTGGTACATAAAGTTAAGCCACTGTTCCATGAAATCCAAAGGGAAGGCCATAGGAATGACTGAAACTAATAAAAAAATGAGTAATTCAAACTCATTTCTCTTTTTACCTCTTATCTATGTTTATGGATACAAATGAAGTTCATTAATCTCCCTTCTGTGAATAGCTTTCTATGGTCCCTCCTCTCATGGGGGTAGACATGGCTATGCATGTAGCTCCCGACTTTACGTGTTACAAGCCTGACTTTCATTCCATTTCAGTCTCAAATTAAAATTCCAGGGGGCAAAATCTCTGACCTCCCTAGCTGAGGTTTTATGTACCTACTGATCCAACCAACTGTAACCTGTGGAGCGAGCTATATACATAGAACAAAATGCTCCATCCCTGTGAATTGGGAAACAAATAAGAGAAATGTCTGTGTGACTTGGCAAAAATTCCCAAAACAATAGATCATAATAGTTTTTAGTATTATAACAACAATAAAATAGAAACAATAAATTATTCTTATCGTAAAATTTTGTTGAAAGCCTATTATGATCAGGCCCTGAATTATTATATGGACCTATCACTTCAACCCCTCATGGAGGATCAGGTGTTTTCTTCATTTTAATAAAATAAAAATCAGGGGTCGGACATGTGAAATAATTTGCTCAAGGTCACATTAGGAGTAATAGTGGCCATGACCTAACTCTACATTTCTCTGATTCCAAAGTCCATCAAAAACATATCGATAGAATTATATTTACTATATAATTGTAACAAAAAAGACCTGTTTCAAAATGTTCTACACATTATTAGAATTTGTATCATTACTTATTCCTATAACTATGATAATATAACTCTATCTCTTTACACCTATATTATATCTATATCTATCCACCCAGTCTATTTCTCCTTCTCTCTGTTTCTAAGGTGTATTTTCAAAGTTAATAAAGGCTACCTCCGAGAATGGAATAATTTGTCATTTAAAGTCTATTTTTTCTGTCTATATTTTTGTTAATGGTCATATGTTGTTAATGATCATAAGAATGTAATTTTATTTGTTTTATAAAAAATAAATGTTGAACTCATTTTTTCTTTTATATATTTTGCTAGGTTTCTTGAGAGTGAAAGTTTTTCTCAGGTGGTTTATTTCTTCTAGGTCTCAAACAGCATTGTCCTGCTCTTTCCTTCTTCAAACTAAAATCTTCCCAACAACACGGTGGCTAAGACACTTGCATTATTCTTTGTAAAAGTATGGGTTTGTGAGAAGCAAGCTGTGAAATATCTGCTGAGTGAAATATATCTTCTCCTCCTCCCCAAACAGTGGTACAGCTTTTTCATAATACCATAGGTTTTCCTCCTAGGTCCCTTTAAAGATTTCTTTATAATGTTTACAAAAATATCTTTCCTTATCAACTAAATTCACCAAATATTTACTGAATACCTATTTATGAACCTATAAATGTTTCCTTATATTAACTATTTAATAACACTAACAAGCTTAAGATTCCATTTAGAAACACCAGAGACATAAATTACAGATAAATTGTTTGAATATCCTTGGCATTTTTAGAAAGCACAGTTTAGATCCTCTTGTTTTTTGCCTTTCCAATTTAACATAAAGAACAGTAAAAAATCATAAATAAGGCTTAATGTTTTTCTCAAAATAGCAAATAAATCTTTCTTTTGATTCTAAAGAAACACATAATTTGTTTTAAAATATCAAAAAATCAACAAGGATGCAAATACAAATTAAACAATAGCCAATAATTCTATAATGTAGAAATAATTATTTTTATATTTTAGCATATGTCATATATCTTGTCAAAAACATAACACACAATATGTAGGAAATTTTGTAAGTCGATGAGCAGTTCTGCATTAATAGTTGCAGATTATTCCATCTATATTATTCTACAATGTTCTATTGTTTAATAATTGATTTTTAAAATCTCATTGTTAACATTTAATTGCTTATTTGTCATATTGTAAACAACACTGATAAATGTTGTCAGATAACCTTGTATGTAGACTTCTGATTATTGTCTTGGAAAATTTTCTAGGAGCAAAACTTCAAATGGTATGATTTTTACTGCGTATTTTAGATCTATTTGCTAACTTGTCCTCCAGAAAGGTTACCTCATTTCTGCTCTGCCTCTGAAGGGATAAATTCTATTTGACTTGCCTTCTGACATAAAACTAGTGCACAGGAAAAAATACCTAAAACAATTGTTTTTCAGACATTGGAATAGGGATCTCAGCACTGTGATTCCTGAGAAAGGGGAATTAAAAAGGGGAGCCTTATAGTTGCCCTAGCCTTCTAACCAGAGGCAATTTCCAGAACACGATGAAGGGAGAAAGAACCAAAACATATCCAAGTTGAAGAGACAGAGACTCAACTTTGGGGAGAATGAGCCACCAGTACTATGTATATGGATGTAAGATTGGAGAAAAGAGAACTACACAAAGAATCAGCTACAGACATCTGCAGAGAACCTTGAAGTCTTAACAGCAATTAGTGCAAAGCATGCAACTACATGATGTTGAACAAAGAACAGCTGTTATGAAAGGACAATTACCAGAGAGCTCCAAAATGAATAATTCCAGAACTCACTCCAGGCTAGAAATTATTCATGTTCCCACCAGTAAGAGTTGAGAGACTTTTTGACTGGACAAGTCATCCAGCAGAGCTCTAAAAGTGTCACACACCTTCGTGGTAAAGACTCGATTGTAAAGGATACTCCAAGTCTTCTTTAAAAAATTGTAGAACAAGTTTCAAAATGACCAGGCTGCTTGATAAATAACAT
>PVKM010007629.1:0-40974 GCA_004027735.1 Carollia perspicillata | reverse complement strand
TTCTGCTAGGTGAAAGTGGTGAGAAATGTGAAACTGTTTGGCACCAGAACAGGGTAAGGAGGAGGGCAAGACTCTGGGGTGGAGGGCGGTTGTAGTGCAGGACAGAGAAAGGGGAGACCAGGAGAAAGCATCACTGGACAGTTTCCATGGTGCTGGCCTGCTAGTCAAAAGTAGCCCGTCCAAACTGTCTTTGGCTAAAAGTGGTACTAACTCCTACCATAAATCGGTAGTGCTGAATTGAGAAAAGAGAAATTATTCAATTTGAACAAAACTGGAGAGGAAGGAAACCTTTCTTCTTCCATCCCAGAAAGCAGAGAGATGAGGCCTGACTTTGTGTTATTGCAGAGAGTGCTTTGATTCCTTTTCAGCTTGTGTAATCCCAGCAATATTGCTCACCAAAAGCCACATGTAGTCAGGTGGTTTCAGAGTTTGCTCTGCCCTAGTGGTTATGAATTATATGGACTTGGAGTGCTTAACTACAAACAGAGGATTTTCCAGGTGGGGGAGCAGAGTTATGAAAAGAAAAATGCTGAAATACAAGTCACTGGGGTAATAAGTTCTCTTGGATGTGGGTAGAAAGTTCCTGACTTAGAGCCGAGGGTTTACCGCGTCTATTGAATAGCTCAGCATACCTGGAGGGCCCTGGGGAGTAGTCCGGGGGCGAGCCATAGATGTTTTTGACATGTGAAATGTTTACAAGCTGAAAACAAAATAAAAAATAAGACTGGCCCTGCCACCAGCTTTGAGTTAATTGAAATGGAGTGGCTCCCGTAAGAATGGAGTCCTGGGCACAGGCCCCACGCAGGGTGGTGGCTGCATCCCAAGTGGCGTGAGGCCCAGGTGGGGTCTGCGACGGCTTCGCAACCGAGTATTTTGTTCTTCTTGGTCCTTCAAGTTAAGTTTACCCTTGGTATACCAGTACTACAAACTGATCTTAATCCTGTCTCCATTTTTGACTAACTGAGTGTATGAAATTTAAAACATACCTGTACCTAAAATCAACTACCCCCTAACTACTACTGCTAATTTTGAGTCTCTGTGAGGCTCCTCTCAGCAGGCTTTTTTTTTTGCATGAGAGTAGGAATGTTTTTAAAATGCATATCCTTAATATAATACATTGTAGAGGTACAAGAGAAAGGAATATAAGATTTTGGAGTTCAGGGTTTTTTTTTCATTGAGTTTTTCTGTTGCTTTGGTTGGTTGGGGGTCTTTTGTTTGCCTTTTGTTTGGGGGTGGCTGCTTTCTAGTACATCAGGATGGGACCACAGTTTTAGTCAATCCTGTAACACAGACTGACTCAGAAAACGGCATTTTCTTCCCCCACCCACTGCCCCGAAGTTGTGATTACTCTCTGTAATTCATTGGGTCTCTACATTTTGTTCCCTGGACATTTTCCCAAGCTTGTTCAACCATTAGCCTTCTGGACTTCTGGGTTTAAGTACTGTCAGACCAGATTTAAATCATGTGTTAAGGCTTGGTGGGTCCATCATTGTCCTCAATTTAAGAAGCATTATAGAGGTCACGACATTGCTACAAAGAAGGTGGCACTAATCCCTCACTTTCTAAAAGGGAGCGCGGTGGTATGCATTACACCGAAGGCACCGGCCCCACCAGCCGGGGCCCGAGAGCCAGCCGCGCGTGCATCCCCCGCTCGCTCGCACTCTGCGCTTCCAGGGCCGGGGAGCACAAAACCAGATGTAAGCTATTTTTCAAGTCCTCCTCTGACTTAGCATTAAATTTCCCTTAGACCAGATGCCAGTGTTTAAATAATATCCTGAAGGATCCAAAGAGAAGGAATTACTCATCGTGTTTCATTCATATAAAATCTGAAATAAAGGGGAGAAAAGTACAAAGAAACCCAACTACCTTGAATGTGCCTGGCCGGACTACAATAACTGGAGAAGAATATTGCCTCACTGTGAAAGCTCAGAAGTGAAGGGTTCTTTTTCTTTAATTATCAATTGAACATCCCATTATTCATCAACGCTTTTTAGTAAAAACAAAGGCAAACCACTCTAACTTCTCTGGCAACGCAGCTCGGTACGTTTTCAGGAGATTGGGCAACACTTGCTTTCAAGTGGCCTTGTCCTTTAATCACTGCCATTCACTTGCTGTGTGGATTTATACCTTACCCTCTGCAATTAGTGCTTCGGTGGCCCGCGTCAGTTAAGACGCACAGCAGATCACTAAAGGCCTGGCTTCTGAATCAACTGACTGTCAGTGGCGCTCCCGAGGTTTACCAGAAGCCTCAGCAAGCACCATGCCATCGGGCCCTGAATCACACAGGGCCAGTCATAAGCAGTATCGGCCACTGGGTACATAGGTCTCCTGCAAGAAAAGAGTCGTGTGGAAGGGCCCACACACAGCGTGAATCAGAGGCCAGTGCGAGGTTAAAGAGCGTGAATTTGTAGTTGACCCGATCCGGCCAGCGTGTGTGTTGTTGGTGCCGTTGCCCCTCTGCAGCAGCAGCAGAGTATAGCAGGCGGGGGGAGCACCCGGAGCTCGCGCCCGGCCCAGGGGCCCAGCCGTGTAAGACGATGATGTGTGAAGTCCACGTTAAGTCAGCAAGGGAGTTTGCGAGGGAGCTAACCCATGAGTTTGGGGGTGCGGAGGCTTTGAGCGACTGGGGCTGTGATACAGATAACAGTGAGGGGCAGCAAGGGAGTTGGGGAGGTGCACGTTGGTTTGGGGGTTGGGGCAGATGTCAGGGCTGAATGATCCAGTCCAGTTGGAGGGTGCGGCAGTCTAAATAGTGGCCATTACTGCATTGCTGGCTGATTAGTTGGGCCAACTCACCCGGTGCAAAGTCAAGGCCCTTGGCAGAGATTCTCAGCCCCGGCCAAGTAACCCATTAGAAGTAACTGGTTGAAACTCACACTGCTTTAAACAAGAAGAATTTTCTGGTTCATGTAACTGAGAAGAAGTACTGGCTTCAAGGGAGCCTTAATCCAATTTCTCAAATTATGTGACCAAACACCAGTTGTCTCGTCTCCATGTTTTCGCTGTTTCCTCGTTGTTGGCGCCTTTCCTGCCAGTTACACCCTTGTGGCTGCAAGATGACTGCTATCAGTTCCGGGGCCTCTGTTTCGGGCTCAGGTTGGCAGAAGGAGAAAGTTTCTCTGCACTGCAGCTCCTGCAGAAGTCCTAGGCTCCCATTTCATTGGCCCCAAACTCTCATTCTAGCAGGGCCCTTGAGCTGTAGGCAGGGGAAGGCAGTCCGTGCAAATGCATGCGTGTTAGTGAAGCAAACCATCGCCTGTGCAAATGCATGCGTGTTAGTGAAGCAAACCATCGCCTGGGCCATGAGGCCAGTAGACTCCGGGTCTGCAGTGGGAAGGGGAGTCTCGCTGTCTCCAGCTATTGGGCCTGGGCTGCTAATGTACCTCCAGTCCTTACCTCCTCTCTCAGGTGCTTGTAAGGGCTGGGCTTGCAAATAATAAAGAACTCTGAGGGACACAAGCAGAGTGGGGCTGAAAGAGTCCATGGTAAGGAATGGAAGCCGTTAAAATTGAGGTGGTGTATGGGCTGCATGTTTGTGTGCCCCCAAATTCATATGCTGAAGCCCTAAGCCCAATGTGGTAATTTGGAGATGGGGCCTTTGGAGGTAATTAGGTCACGGGGCGGAGCCCTGCTGATGGGATGAGTGCCCTCAGACAGAGAGATCCTGAGTCTCTTCAACATGTGAGGGCACAGCAAAGTGAGAGCTGTCCGCACGTTGGGAAGCGAGCCCTCACTGGAACCCGCCCCAGCTGCAGCCACCCGATCTTGGACTTCCAGCCTCCAGCCTGTGAGAAATGCATGCCTGTTGCTTAAGCCACCCAGTCAGTGGATTTTGCTGTAGCAGCTTGAGCTGACTAAGACAGGGGGGAACCAAGAAGCCAAGGGGGTCAAGATGCATATCCCTGAGGACAATGAGCCCTGGCAGTGTGAGCAGGATTGAGAAGAAGACTGTGCTGGAAGCCTTGACATTATCTTGGACTCTGCCCTCTCCATCATTCGCATTTTATAACCATTTCATCACCAGCTCATGTTATTTCTACCTCCAAAATGTCACTTCTGTTCATCTCCATCCTCCCCACTGTCATCTTTGTTGGAACCCTAATCCCCTCGTGCTTGGATGAAATGCTCTCTCTCTAGTCAGTCTACCTGGCTCTCATCTCTGAGTAACCTTCTTCAAATGCCACTGTCAACACGTTTTCCTCTGCTTAAGAAAATGACTGGCTCCCTCCCCCTCACGGCAAACTCCTGCCGTTTCCGTCTTCATGGCCTGGATGTCTGACCGGAGTCATCTGCAGCACCCCCAGCCTCTCCAATCAGGCTGTGAGCCGCACTCATCGCTGCCTTGGCTTGTGCTTTTTTTCCCCCTAAATCTTGTATTTCCTTCCACCAATTTCTGATCATCCAACTGCTGTTCACCTTTGGGGGCACAACTCAACATCTCCCTTCTCCCTGAGACCTTCCCACACAATTCCATGCCAGAAAGACCTTTTTCTTCCCCCAAATGTCTATTATATTTAGTTTCCCCATAGCTGGATGTGTGATGTTTGTGGGCTAATTTCGTTTCCTAACAAAATTGTGAACTCCTTGGTAACAGGGTTCAATGCATCCTTTGCGTCCCCACAGAGCACAAACTATGCTGGTAGCTAGATTAGGGACTCGGCGTTGGTTACAAGAGGCAAAGAAGGACACGCTGGTGCAAAACGCATGTGTCCAGCTCTGCGCAGGCTGTGGGCTGGGCACCCTTGAGCTGCTCCACCAATCCTAGCGGGTTCCCACCCAACCATCCACCTGGCTCTACCATCCCATTGGCTTAGAATCGTTTAAACCAAGAAGTAAAGGCTGCTTCAGAAATTGTGAGGCAGTAGCCAAAAGGCCTACATGCCTAAGACTAGCCACCTGGTCCCTAATCCTTAGACTGTCACTTTGGGGGGCCGGGGCACTTCCTGCCCAGACTTCTTCCATTCACCATGTGATCCGGAAGCACCACGGAGCTGTTCCACAGGTGCATTAAAATTAAAATCTCAGACCAGTCTTCTCAAAGTTCCCATTCTGTCAAACAATTACTTTGCCCTACGAGACATTTAAAGTATACGTATTAACCTAATTTCACAGTACAACAACCCTTATATTTCCAAGGTCTCTAGACATGACAAAGGTCGCTATGCCACTGTTAGTACAGGGACCTGGGCTCTCCTTCATATTTAAAATCTTCCTAAGGCCAGGAGGAAGCAAGATTAATTTTCTCAAAGCTAGAAGAAAATGTTAGCATAATGCAAGATAAAATAGTATTCTTACCCCCCAAATCTTAGACTTCCTGCTGCCAACATCAGTTTGAAATACATGCGCATGATAAAGAGAAGAAATGAAATTGCCGCAGAGCCCCGAGTGACCCCCTGGAGCTGCACGGAGAGATCCTCGGGCAGCAGCCTCCAAAGATCGGGAATCAGCCAAAACGAACCCTCCACGATTCCACGTGACTAAGAAGGGGCACCCTTCTGTTAGTTTACACTTACGAATGAGGCAGCTGACCTCTTTACCATAGCACGTGTAGCCCTGCCGGCCAAGGAATACGAGGAACGGTGTTCGTCTTCATGTCAGCGCACAGTGTCCTAATTTCAGGTGGTGAATTTTCTCTACCACCGAAGTGAAAAAACCGCTGCCCCGGTGCGGGAGGATCCCACGGCCTCAGCCACCTTTTTCCTTTGTCTTTTTACTCTCCACCAGGAATTCTTTGCAGACATCATCAGAATATGTATCTAGATTTCGGTGCATTTTTAATATTAAAGAAATGTATTCAACTGAAAGAACAAAATCTTTCTGCTCTTTATTTGACCTTTGTTGGTTTGATGTGTTTTAAGAAAGTTCTGGGCAACTATTTTATAAGGAAGGAACTGAAACATCCCTGGAAGAGCAGGCAGTGAAAATAATGATGAAAAGAGACGAGAAGGGGAGGCCGCTTGCTCAGTCCGACTTAACCGTCGCTCTCCCCACACAGTTCCTGAAGGTTGTGTTGATTCTGTCTGTGTCAACAACAACATACTTAAGTGTTCTCAAGATATTTTAACCACTTCTAACAGAAATTTTACTTCCATGTGTGTCCACGCAGACCAAGCCAAGTTAATATTTATTACCACTTTATCTGATTTGTAGAAGTAGGAACCTCATTTCTCTGAAAAGACGGAAAGTGCCGCCCGGCCCCCGGTGCCCCAGCTGACCTGGAGCCGGTGCAGCCCTGGCCCAGTGACCCTGCCGCCACCTGCTCAGGCGTGGCGTGCTTCACGCAAACCTCAGCCTGCACACAAAAGTGGAAATCATGCCTTATGCGGGCAGAAACAACCCATGTGATGTTTTCAAGCTTCAAACATATGTTGATGTAATATTATTCTTTAAATAGCATCAATCTCTGGTAAAACGTAGAGCCCACCTTCCAGGGACCAGCAGTCCAATAGGAGACAGCAGAATGTAAATCAATAATTATAATATTGTGTGATAAGGAAGTAAAAGCAGAGGCTTTGGGGTAAGGGAGACCTAGATGTGGGTCCTAGCTCAGCTACCAATTAGCTGTGTGTCTGTGGGTAAGATAGGAACCTCTCTGGGCCGAGTTTTTCATATACAAGTAGCCATAAAAGTGTCACACAGAATTGGTGGGACGATTCTGTGAAATACAATACATAGAAGGGTGTGGTGGGGCGCCTAATCACAGAAAACCTGAGGGAACGTCAGTCGTTGATGGTGACGATCATCATCCTCGTGGTCCTCACTGTGAGATGCACGAGGTCCCGAGGCATCTTAGAAGAGGGCTCAGTTCCTGTGACTGGAAGGCTGAGGAGGAAAGGGGTCCTGGTGAAGGGGCTGCCTGGGAACGCTGAGGGCCCTCCAGCTGCTCAGGAGGGGGGTGGGCATGGAAGGGGCGCAGAGTGGTGCACACAAAGGCTCGAGGCACAAAATGACAGGGCATTCGGGGGGAAATGCAAGTCATTATGGGAGCGCAGGGCGTCCTGGAAAGGTAGGCTAAGATCAGAACAGAAGGTTCTTAGATGATCTGTGCTTAAGAGATTGTCTTGAATCTATTGCTTAGAAAAAAATCACTAAAGTGTTTTTACGATGGAGGTGTAGGGGCGCCAAGATCAGGTCTGCATTTTGGAGAAATGGCAGCAGTGGAGAGAGTCGAGCGAAACAGACAGACGAGAAGCAGGACAGCTTCCCTAGGTTTCTTTTCTGCAGTAGAGGTCAGATGCATTAGTCTCCAGTCAGAAACCTTGAGCTTTCCCTGTGTCTTCCAAATAAAGCATGACCTTGAAAGCCCTAACCACACAGTGTCCACCTGTCTCATGCACCCCCTGCCCACCACGCGACCTCCATCCACACTGACCCCTTGATGGTCCCTCAGCATCTTATACACGGTCACCTACATGTCTCCAGCTCTCCCCTCAGCCGCCAATTTCTCCTCCCTCTTGTTTATCTAGACACTTCCTACTTGTTCTGCAACTATCAGACAGTCTCATCATCTCTATAAAGACTTCCATCGTCCCACTGAGAAGTTACCCATCTCTCCTCTTCCCTTCCTTGGCCCATTGTACTTCAATCATGTGTTTAGGTAGCTCCTTTCTACACGTCTCACGTAAAAAGTGTGAGCTTCTCAAGGACAAAACACTTCACACTCGCGTTGCCAGTCCACAGAGCTGTGCAGGGTAACCACCCCTCTGTCGAGTGCAGGCAGACCCCGGCCGTCGTCATTCGGAAAGCCTAAACGGTCTTTTGACAACTTCGCGTTCCCTAACTTTTAAGTGAATGCACGTCCCTTTTATCTCTGCTGCGGAAAGGGGAACAACTCGTGGATTCAGTCAGTGCCTGTTTACAATGGTGTTTGGAGATGTCCTGCTCTGAGGTTGTGGGGTCTGTGTTCCCATTAGTTGGGAGGTAAGGGGATTCGTGCACAAGATCCTCATTAGCGTTAATTGGAACCGTCTAAGTAAATCCCGGGGGCCCCAGCAGGACAATGCCTGCCTTTGTGTTCCTGTTTCATGCTGTGTATAGAATGCCATATCTGGCAAGAAATGCCTTCCCAAACATAAGGAGATAATTGGTACTTTGGGGGAGAGATTTAACTTATTTATAATTGTCTAGTTTAAATATGCAGAAAAGAAAGAGCAGTCACAGCTTGCCGCTTTTGAAAGATGCTCTCCAACCAGGTCAAAAATCTCTGACCTAATCTGGGATTTTGAACGATAGGTAACTGAAGTTTAGACCTAGATACAACATATCAATAAACTAATTCCACCTTAGACTCTCTCCATCTGTGGCATCGCTGCTTACCAAACTCTCATGACTAATGGGCCGAGTAGGTGGCTCCATGTCACACGCAGTGATGACAGAGACGGTCCTGTCTTCATGGGCCCCTCTGTCGCACCTGACACCTGGCTGCTCCCCTTCCCTGGGAAACCCATCATGCTCCCCACCTCCCTGACTTGTGTCCCGCCCTCTGCTCTCCCTGATCTCCCCCTGGTTCTGCTGCTTCCCCTGGGACCCAGGGGTGGGAGCCCCTTGTGGGTCTTTGCTCCTGGGAAATTCCTGTTCTCTCCTTCCCCCTTCCGAGAGCTAGCTCTTCATTCCCAGGGCTTCAGCGTCCTGCGCAGGCTCCAGGCCTGGCTGTCCTCAACGTGCCCGTCTCCCTGGCACCTCAAACTGAGTAACTGCAAACCAAAACCGTGTCGTTCCCCCGCCCACCCACAGACCAACTCCCTTTACCCATTGCCCTGTCTCTAGTCACATCGCTTTTCTTCTGGGTACATGGCTGAGGGCGTACATTCCCATTTAACTCATCCCTTGCTTTTATTTTCAACAAGCCAGCTGCCAGCTCTTACTAATGACCTTCCATAGCTGTCACCTGAGAACAAGAGCCCCTCACTCTCCCAGATCACTGCGGCCACTTCTGCTGCCCTGCATCTGCTCTCCTGAGATTTCTCCGGGTTCGTGCTGCCCCGTCCTCCACCTCCCAGTAACAAGTGCACGTGGTGCAGGTTCAGATGGTGGCTCCAGTCCTGGTCCCAGCAGTGACTCACCGTGAGCCGTGAAATGGGCCCGATGCAATCTATCTCCCAAATTCTATCTAAGGGTTAAACAGAATCTTAACAGTACGCAGAAGACTACACATGAATTCCTTAATGCAGTGCCTGGCATGGATCGGGCTTCCTAAGTGTTGGTTCCTTTTTACTGTCTGTTTCCTGCTGCATTACCCTGAAACTTGTTGGCAGGACTTCTACTCCCCTCCGTGACTTCAAGGTCCCACCTACCTGTTCAACCTTGGATGTATTCGGTCATTAACTCATTAAGACAATATTTACTGAGCATTTACTATGTGCCAAGTGCTCCGACCTTACTTCAGTGCACAAAGGGGAAACATAAAAGGGGCCCCCACCCCCCTGCCAGCCTTTCTGAATGTCAGTCTCACTCCGTAAGTCTTGGTCTATCTTAACAAAGTCTCTTAAAGGTCTCAGGAGCCTTTTATTTCCCTTTGGTTGGCTTGTTGGCCCTCTGTTGACAGATTTTACCTTTCAGGAAGTCCAAAAAAGGGCTGACCCGCTCTCTTTCCGAGAGGAAGGCCAGGCACTGGAAACAAAGGGGAGAATCACCTTGTCCCTCCCTCCTCCGGGTGTCCACTCCAAACCCTCTTAGAGGTGGACCTTACAAAGTAAGAGGGACAAGCCGCTTACCTCTGACTCCCATAAACTTGGCCCTCCTAGTGTTGGTGTTCTTGAACTTGTGCCTCCTGGACGCCCCCATCCAGTCTTTCGCACCCCTGCCCCTGGACTTGCTGCCCGGATCATAACCGTTTAAGATGCACACCAACCTTTCTTTGATGGGAGCATTCATAGTATAAATATCACTGTAAGTGAAGGGAAATATTAGGAATGATATTATTAGGCAGAAAAACAGTAGAAATAGTAACCAAAAGTATATATTCTGGCGAGAAAGGAGCTGGTATTTAATTTCAGGAAAAAAGAGAAGCGTGAGTCATTTAATAACACAGCCCTATAAATACAGGCCGCTAGTGAGTAAAGGGGAGGAAACGTAGAGGAGGGACCGGAGCAGGGATGAAACAAACTCCCCTCCTTCGGGGGAAATCTCTAAGATCACTTTTGATCTCAGCAGCCCTGTAGGCCCTGCTGTTTGCCTCTGATTTTCTCAGCTTTGAAGCTGGCCTACTTATTAATAGCCACCCTGATGACAGAATCTGCTCTTTGTATTCAGGGAAAGGTTTTGCGATTGCTTTGCTCTAGACACTCTGAAGCTCCTGTCATCTTAAGACAAAGACTGAGTTAACACCAGCACTTGCGTGCTCTGAGGTTTTGATTAATTCATTCACTCAGCAAATATTTATTGAGTTGTGACCATATGCCAGGCAGCATGCTAAAGGCTGCGGCGCGGCAGCCAGCACAGCAGACGCCGCTTCTGCCTCGTGGCGCTCGCAGTCCAGTGCAGGGCTCAGCCGGCTCTCTGTTGAGGGCTAGATGGCAAATGTTTCAGGCTTTGCAGCCCATGGGGTCTCTGTGAAGACCACTCAGCTCTGCTGTTGTTATGCCATACAGCTGTAGATAACATGTAAACAAATGAGCATGGCCGTGTTCCAATAAAACTTTATTTACAAAAACAGGCAACGGGCCAGATCTGATTGGCAGGCCAAAATTCACTGACCATTGGTCTAATAGATGCAAGTTAGATTTTGCATAGTCCCTGTTTTTCAGTGAAGACCATTTTAGTTGCAAGTGACAGGAAATCTAATCCAAACTGAAAAAAATCTAAGGACAGGGCCAACTTCAGGGGCAGCTTGATAAAGGGCCCAGTGTCTCCTCCTGAGTCCTCAGCTCTTCTCCTCTGGGTTGGCCCTGCTGTCAGTCCAGCTCTCCGTGGTAGCAAGACGGCTGTCACAGCCCCAGAATGACATCCCCCAGGAAGCCCAGGGGATGAGAGTTCCTATCCCAGCACCATCTGGTTCCCAAGACTTGGGTCACATACCAAGGCCCCAAAAGGTCACAACATGGGGACTGTGACATGATGACTGGCTTGGCCCTAGAACCTCGGGTGGGACAGAGGGTTGGGGAGGAGTAGAGTCCAGTTCCTAGAAGACTCTTGAATGAACGCTGGGGGCAAAACTCACAGTCATCCACTGCTTCCATCCCGAGAATCCTAAATGAGTTCCCCCAAAGGCCCCATTCGTTCACAGGAGCTCTGTGATAGCGTTTCAGCTCCTTCATCTCCAGCAGGCGGCACAGTGCACAGCTTATATGCCAAACACGGTCCAGAATTTTAGCATTTATTCACACCTGTTTATTTCACATCACCACCCTACTCTTACTCGATATTTAAGTCTTTGATTCATGAACAGATTTACACAGTTTATTGGCAATTTTCTGGCCTATGATTCTCTTACCATTTCCCATCTTTCCTGTGTGCACTAGTCCTTCTGAGTAGACAGACTGGTGTCGGGAGTCTCTTGAATGACCCGAATCTGGATGGAGAGCGTCTGAACCTAATTAAAATGCCGGGTGTGGGCCATCCTCTGCATGCCCAGGCCACCATTTTCTCCACTGCACCAGAAAGCTGTCCCTCCTTCCTCGCTCTTCCCTGGACCCAGTTCCTGCTCCCCACCCCGTATTGAGGTTGGGGCCCCTCCTCCTGGAGGCCCAGGCCCAGTGAGCAGCAGGCTTCACTCTGTTGAGGTGGAAACTGGTCCTCTGAGCTGCAGCCTCCGTCTTGAGGAGGCGCCAGCTGGAATAAAGAGCCATAAGATAAAAACCATATTGGCAAAAGAGGAAAGGAGTATGATAAAGGCTGTTAAGAAATTTATAGTTAGTTTTCATATTTTCACCTTACAGTTTCAAATCAGGGTACCCAGGCTGTGCTGCAGAGCACCTCGCTTAAAATGGATCTCGGCAGTTGCTGCGGCAACACATACCACTTCAACCCCGCTAAAAATGAAATTTCGTAGGAGAAAGTGCATTCTTTCTCAGCTGCACTAGAGCATTTTTTTTCACCACCTTTTACTACGATTTCATTTTTAGTCTTCGAACCACGCTGGAATCCAGTATAAACCTGTGAGTTCTGTATACGCAGTCCCCTCGGCAGCCCATGCATAACCTCTTTGTCACACAACAGCCCATTGCTTGGAAATATCCTCCACATTTCTGTCAGTGTTGCATCTGACCCCTCCCAGACACGTCCCTCCCTGTGCCCCACCCCTGCCAACCTCTTACCTGCTTTTCACTGCCCTTCGGAAGCCCGATGTCTTTTTGATGCTTTCTGCTTACCCCAAACCCCCTTCTTCAGTGCCCACCCATATTCACCCTCCTTCAGAGTATATACCATGTTTCAAGGGTACTTGTTCTTTCCACCCATCTGCCACCCCCAACCATGAAACTCAGTTTGCTTTACGGCCTTCAGCTAAGCCAGGTGTTAGAGGGACAGGGTTCCGAATAAACTAATCCACAGGGAGTGAGAGCACCTCATGCTCTCCCTTCACCCTCCCATATGTTTCTGATTGGTAGGAATCCAGGCTGGAAAATGGGCACACACCAGCCACTGTCCGTGGCCTGGATATGCAATACGGCTCAAAAACCGGTATTACTGTTCCTCAAATGCGTGTCAGTTGTTTTAACAATAAAATACAAATCCACTTAAAATTGATTCTGAATTCAAAGAAGCTTTGTATCATTATGTACTTTCTTAATTGGTGGATACTAAAAAATACAAAAAGAGATTTAAATGGAGTCCTCAGATTAATCATGGATATATGCAGATAATTTGCTATATGGGTTTATTATAGTATTGCAAATAATTGGAAAGCAAAAAGTCTAATGATGGGGGATTGGCTAAATTAAATATATAATTCAAAATACATATAATATGTAATGAAATATATATGCATAATCTACATTGTATGATGTAAAAACAACTAATATTTACTGTACATTTACTAAGTGCCACTCCTGTAAAAATTCTACATGAATTAAACCACAACAGCCTTGAGAAGTTATGATCTCCTGAGAAGGACACTGAGGCCCAGGGAAGCTGACCTTCCCAGGGTCCCCAGTTCAGGGCCACAACCCAGACTCAGCTCCAGGTATTCCCGCTCCAGAGTCTGGGGCTCTTAACCCTCCACTTGACGATCGTGAGTAAAAGGCAGGTTACAGCACACTCTCTCCTTTCATACAAGATGACTCTGAGATCATGTCACGTGGCAGCCCTCTGCTCTAAACACTCAACAACCATTGGTAAAACATGAAGAGAAAAGTCAAAGGCAGTATATGGTGTCAAACACAAGATGACACCTGCGTGGCCTAGAAACGGAGCACGGCCTCCAGTGGCGGGTGAGGCGGAAACTGCCGGCCCGGGGCCCTGAGTCAGCAGCAGGCAGAGGCAGCTGGGAGGAGAGCACCAGCGGAACGGGGACTAAAAGTGCAGCCAGGGCCCCTTGCCAGGTAAGTGACGAGAGACTGGGTCACAGCTTGAAACAGAGGCTGGTACGGGCCCCAGCTCCTGAAAGGAAGCTCATCGAAGTCATTGCCTTCCCTGTAGGGCCCGAGGGCCATAGCCTATCTGGTTTGGGGGGCAGGGGCCCCAGACGCAGCCTCATCGCCAAGCCTGGCGCGTTCCCCGGGCCCCTGTGAGGTGTCTGACACCCCCACGGAGCTAGACCCCCGCCAATATCCAAAGGCCCAGATGGAGGCAGGGCAGAACCCTGGGCTAGAAAAAGGAATACCCAAAGGAAATGGGAAAGGCGCAGGCGTTTGGTGAGTGACCCGGAAGAAAGCCGGGTGCCTGCTGCTCAGGGAGTGAGGGACTCTGGGACGACAGGAAGGCAACAGGTGGGCCAGACTGTGCGGGACTTTGTTGTCCACAGAAGGGATTTTGATTTTAATTTTAAAGGTTAAGCAGGTTCAATTAAAAAACCAAAACCAACGTACCAATATTGCCATAGTCCCGGAACGCGGATGGCCCAGTGGCAGTGCAGAAGAGCGGGGAGGGTTTGGGAGACAACGGTGATAGAGCTCTTACTGTGCTCCCCCTCCTCTGCGTGGCTGGCCCCCAGAGGGCTTTGTGGAACATCGTAAGGTAACGTCAGGCACAGTCACTTTCCTGAACTGCGTCACTCTTACCTTAAAATGCAATCGCAAATGACTATGCATTTTTAAAAGATTTCATTTATTTATTTTTAGAGAGAAGGGAAGGGAAGGAGAAAGAGAGAGAAACATCAATGTGTGGTTGCCTCTCACATGTCTCCTACTGGGGATCTGGCCTGCAACCCAGGCATGTGCCCAGACTGGGAATCGAACCAATGACCCTTTGGTTCCCAGCCCACGCTCAATCCACTGAGCTGCACCACCCAGGGCAACTATGCATTTTTTGAATGTGAAAAAACAACCACGGTACTTAACAGTGATGACTCAGTAGTGGCCTCCCCTCCTGTCCTCTGTTGTGTGCTTTGAAGCTGGAGACTCCATCCCGAAGTCATTTATACAAAGCCGCCCACATCCATCTTACCTGCTGGGTGACAGACATAGTTTGGACATATTGACATGGCTACTTGATACAGTGTTTTTCAAATAAAAACACCACTAAATACGTTTTGTTCTTCCTTCATATTTTTAACGGAATTATAGATGTCCAAGGTTCACTTTTTTCCATGTCTCTTTAACCTCCAGAGACCCTCTTGGGGGTCTAGTCTAGTACATGTTCCGTACATTTTACAGGTCTCATTTATGCAAACGAGTGTTTGTCTGATTACCCAGGACACAAGTTTTGCTTAATCGTAGTGCTCAACCCCAGTTGTGGGTGTTCTTGGTTTCCATGCCCCATTTTCAAGTTACAGGAAATATTGTCAGCACTCTGCCTTAGAGGGAAAGGTGGGCGGTCCGTCGCTGTAGCGCAGAGAACGGCTGTCTCTGGTATCAAGGCCACCATGTTACGCGTGCAGCACACCTTTGCCACTCAGCTGATAGGTCTTACTACAGTATAGCAATGTCGTTGTGTGTCACGGTGTCCTGGTCTTCCTCGTTTTTCTTGCTAAAGATACAAAGATGAAGGAGGGTGGGCAGAGAAGTGTCCGCTGTGGAGACAGGGAGGCTCCTGTCTCTTTGGTGGGATGTGGCTGAGGCCCGGGGAAGGGCAGACGACCACACGGTGCTTCGCGAGGGCAGGGGAGTGGAAATGAGCCACACCAGTGCTGGAGGTTCCTTTCCAGAATTATTCAAGTGAGAACAGACTTGGAAGCCTTCTACATTTAAGAAACACCATTCACTAGTACAACTGCACACTATATACTAATAAAAGTTAATGTTCAAACCTAATAATAAAGTAGATTTATATGTAAAAAGTTTGATATTCCTTAGTAAAAGGAATTGTATGTCCATCAAACTCTTTGCTTAGATCAATTCAAAGCGGGAAGGCAGGAAGAAGAGAAAGTGGCATAGTTTACAGTTAATAGTTTGTGATTGGCCTACATGTAAATCCCTCCCTCATTACTACTGGCCAAATACACTGTGAGTCAGAGCCGGGGATAGAAAAACGGTAGCAGGAGTCAAAAGTGATGTAAAGGAATATAAGTTCTTTTCTTTCCCTTATTTTGCCATGTGACAAACTTAGATACGTCCTTCACTGGCTGAGCTTTAGGATGTGTGCTTATGTGGGGGATTTGTAGGACTTTTATTTTAAGTCATAATGTGCATTGTATTGGTATCGATTTTTTTTAATTAGTCTTCTACATAAATCTTTAATAAATTAAAATTTTAAACTGATGGGAAAGTATGAGGAGCCAAACCATTTTGAAACCAGTGGTGGTGGTTCTCGTTGTCATTGTCATTAAAAAATGGAGTGAGCGCTAGCCAGGTGTCTGGGAGGAAGTAGCAGCACATCCCATCCCCCTCCCCTATGTCACCTCACCCCTAGTGGGTAAAGCTGCTCTAACTGGTTGTGTCTGTGAGTTCTTTTTCCTTTTGGGATGGACGAAACATTTCAGCATTTGGAAAGATTGGAGGAACTGCAGAGCGTGGTGGCTAAGAATGTACGTGCTTCGGAGTCAGACTCCTTGAGTTCACATCATGGCTCACTCACTGTGCTTACTCACTGGGGTGTCGGAAGGGTTAAATGCTTATTAAAACACTTAGAACTGTATCTCGCCCATAGAAATACTCAATAAATGTTTGCTGGTATACTCTCTAACAAATACAGTATACCAGATGGGCTAAAGTTTTCTATGACTTTATTAAAGTAACAGGGTTCTACTTGGTGTATGATTTTTAAATTCAGGATTTGGGTGTAAGGATTCAGTGTAGTGATATTTTTCTGATTGATAGTCTCACTTGTATTTGAGGAGGTAATTTTAGGTTTTTCCGAGCGGTCATTGTAAGTTCATTCAGATTCACTGAAATCATAAAAACAAAGAAGAAAGGAGTAAACAGGAAGTAGAAATGCCTAGATCCTCAGTAAAAGTTGGAAAATACAGCATACCGAATCTGCAAAGTGATGGAAGGGATAGTAGTAATCAAAGAGCAGCCTTGCTCAAATAATTTTCTGCTGCCTATGGCCCAGCCTCCATCAGAGGGAGACCATCAAATGTGAAAAGTGAAGTGGGGGCGAGAGTCAAGAAAACTATGAGCATTAACCAAAGGGCTTAAGTGCTTGGGCTGGACCTCCAAAGTGCTCAAAAACTGAGGGAAGATGGGCCCCAGGAGCTTACTCTCCATACCTCAGTATTCAGCACAGTTGGTTCCATTCAAAAATGAGGTTGAATTTTTTAAAAGATTTATTTATTTATTTTTAGAGAGAGGAGAGGAGACGGAGAAAGAGAGAGAGAAACATCAATGTGTGGTTGCCTCTCACGTGGCCCCACTGGGGACCTGGCCCCGCAACCCAGGCATGTGCCCTGACTGGGAATCGAACTGGCGACCCTTTGGTTCGCAGGCCACACTCAATCCACTGAGCTACACCAGCCAGGGCCAAAAATGAGGTTTAAGTTTTTAAAGAAAAAGGAACTAGCATAAGGTCCTTGCTAGACTGAGAGAGAAAGAAGAAATACAAGAAAAAAGCAAATAAAAAACACAGGTCAAATGGGAAGTTACCCAAGAAACAGGGAAGGTTCAGACAAATTGTAGTTCTTTATAACAAAGTTCTTCACAATGTCAGAGCATTCACAAACACGCCCGTATATCTCTCTGTCCAGGAAAAAGCTGGGGACAGATAGAGAAAAAGAAAAAAGAAGAGATATATTTCTAAGACGATACAAGTCAACAGACAGAGATGAAAAGTGATCTCTCAGATCTTAGGAAAAATAGTAGAAAAAATCAAAAGATTACAGAGATTGGAACCATATTAGAAAACAACAAAAAGAAAAATCATAACTGAAAACATCCAAGGAGATACAGTGATCAGACTAAAGGAAATTCCACAAAATGAAAGGAAATATAAAACAGATATAAAATTATAAGAAAGCAAAACAATAGAGAAAATTATAATTATGGAAGGTTATCAAAGAAGAGCCTATACGTGCAAATTTTATATTCCAGAAGAAGAAAACAAATAGGAAAAGATTCATGTGTAATATGAACACATAGAACAATAATATTAATAGAATACAACTTGATTGTCCTAACAGAAGGAACTTTTCTTCAGAGAATTGAATTTAAAAATAGAAAAGGAACACACAGTGTCTCAGGTAAATTGATATAGAATAATACCAAAACATATCTCAGTAAAGCTACTGAATCAGGGAAAAAGAAAATCATATTGGCATCCAAGCAGAGAAAGACAGTCACATCCAACGTGGAAAAAAAATTTAACCTGGCTTCAGACTTCACTATAGCTATATGTAATGCCAGCAAACATTAGAAACCATCTCTAAGTATTGAGAGAAGAAAGTGGGACTGAACCATTTTTATACCCAGCCAAGTTGCCTTTCAAATGTACAGGCCAGTGGACATTCTTAACAAATAAGGTTACAAGAAATGAGCAGACATCTGTATTTTAAAAGAGTAGTAGCTCAAAATTTCACAGCCAGTGTCGAGTGATAGAAAAATATAGCCAATATAGTAACCTGTGAACCCTCAATAAATGTTGCCCTTAAGGCCTGCTTTATAAAGCATGTGTTTTTCTTTGCTTTTGCCTTTCATTTGCATCAGCTGACAGATGTAACTTGGAGACGTAAGTCCAAGAAGAAAAAGTGGGAAAAATCAAATATTGCATCAGCGGGAGAGATCATTTTTCATTATTTGTTTTTCTTTTAGGTATAAGTCACAAGATTATGACATATCTCAAAAAAATACCTTTCCAGAAAGTCAAAAAATTATATTCTAACATGTTCACCATGAGCTTTTAGTAGATACTGAAATGAACTATTAGAACATATTTCTTTCTTAATTCAGTTTAGCAAAAAAAAAAAGGTTGGGAATTAAAGGCTAGTAATTTTAAATTATCCTCAGTAAATTCATAGACTTGTCTAACTGAACTTAGTTATGCGTGTTTTCATAGTATATTCCCTTATTTCTAGATATGTCCACTGAATCATTTATGGGGTATATTGCAATTCATCTTTAATGTTCAGTTAAGTCATACATGTCACCATGCAACCCATTTTTAAATTCTATCACACCTCAGATTAGGAGGAAGAAAAATAAAGAAAGATAGCTGGAGAAAGACACCAAGACATGCCCGCTCACGTGATGCTCACTCTCGCGCACCTCTTCATCCTGCTCGGGCGTGTTCGTCCAAAGACTTTTCTCCCACCTTCCTCACTTGTCTGTAGCTTTTAGAGAGACGAATGGACTGAGCCACCAGCCGTTCCCTTTCCCAGCCTGTGGCCATCAGTTGTTGAGCTCAGGCGTGACTGTATCTGGAGGGAGAAGGAAACCCCTGAACCTGGGCCGCTCACGGTGACCAGGGCACTCTGTGGTGTAGATTCTCCTTCATTCCTGTCTTCATAATCGTGGGGATTCCATCCAGCAGCCCTTTTGGGGAAGTGGCTTACACCAAAGACATGCTGCGAGTTGTCCTCCAGTCACAGTCTGTTGTGATCGTAACCCTCATCCTGACCGAGAAAAGAACACAGGGTTAGCACGGTGTGGACATCGTGAACGGACAGGAGAGAGCAAGTACTCTGCTTCTCCAGTGCTGAAAACTGTGTTGTCAGGATTTGAAAGAAACAAAGTGTTGTCACAGGCGCTGCCTCTCCAGACTCACGAGGACAGACTGGGCTCCTTTGTCAGTTTGTGACACTGTTTCCTCTTCTTTTATGATCTGGTTTTTGATCACATGTAACAAATTTATCTTCGTGATGAATAGATATTATTCTGGGATTTGTTAAATTCAAAACAATCATTTCTGTGGTATGAGAGAGAGAGAAAACTAAACTGTCATTTTTTTTCGTTTTAGATAACTTACATTCGACAAGAATATGAAACAAAATTCAAAGGGTTGATGCCAGTGTCTCTAAGACAAGAACTTGAAGACACCATTTCCTCCCTAAAATCCCAGGTAATTACCAGAATCAAGGTGTCTTCCAAGGGTTTTGGTGACATGCATACCCTGAAAAGAGACTTGCAAATAAGTTTGATTCTGAACTGGTGCCAGAAATCAACGCAATGTCACAGCATGACCTACACCCCAGGATGACTGGGTTCTGCTTTGCTTTTTTAGAATTTTTTTTCTTACTAGTGTAAGAACTCATCGTCTCAATAAGATTTTCTTAAAAGCACCCCGGAAAGTGCAAAGTTCAGTTACGGTCACTTTCATTCGAGTACAGGCTGCACGCCCGCGTGGCCACACCCTGTCATTCTCGGTACCAGGCCCCTCGTGCCATTGCTGCACGTCGCTGACCGCTCGGTGTGCGAGGGGAGGAACTGAGAGCTAGTCACTAGCAGCATCTTCATGCTGGCGTGTTTTATGTGGTTGCTAGACGTACCCAGATGCGTTTTAAATTCAAGGCAGGATAACGACAAGGTATTCAGATAATTAGGTTAAATAGTTCTTGCTGCAGTGTGTAGCTCTTGGTCGCTTATAAAATATAATGAGAGATAAAACTGATTTAGATTGATATATTTAAAGTTACTTAAAAACTTCCAACAAAAGTTTCTTTTATGTATGGTACTTTGATAAAGTTCTATAAATATATATGCTGCTATATGCTTTGTATATTGCTAGTCTAATGAATTTTTTTAACTCTAACGAGAGAAAGAGTTCACTTAGTCCCATTCCTAACACACTTAGAAATTTAAAACATACATTTTCTCCTAGAACAGTCATGTTTCCACTGTATTTCTAAGCATCCTTGCATGGCTGAGATTGTTTAAATACAATAGATGGGACCCCGAATAGCCAAAGCCATTTTGAAAAATAAGAATAAATTTGGAGGATTTACGTTTTCCGATTTCCAAACTTGCTGCAAAGCTCAAACAATGAGGACAGCTTGACAGTGGTTACAGAAGGGACATACGATCAATGGGACAGAGTTGAGGGTCCAGGAAAACAAGTGTTTACATCATTGGTTAACTAATCATCAACGAGGGTCCCGAGACAATTCAGTGAGAAGACAGAAAGAGCGATGCCGTGGTATTGGCTAGTCCGCATGCAAGGGAATGAAGTGGGAGCCCTTACGACGTGGTGTGCCCGAGTCAGTGCAGAGTGGACCGTAGACCTAAATAAACATCGGAGTCCAGGCTGTAGAACTCTTAGAAGAAAACACTAAGAAACGTCCTAGCGAAAGGGGTAAATCTCTGTACCTTGGGTGAGGTAAGAGTGTTGTTTTGACGATGAGACCAAAAATGCAGTAACAGAAGGAATACACAGACAAATTTCACTTCATCAAAACTTATGCTTCCAAAGACTCCATTTGGCACTGAAAGGACAAACCATGGAATAGGAGAAGATATCTGCAAGTCATTCGTCTCAGAGACTTACCATCTTTCGTGTGGAAGAGCTCCATGAGGGAAAGATGTCTTTGCTCTGTGGCACCTGCCACATACTAGATGCTCAGTAAGCGTGTTTACAACTAAAACGGACGGTGCGGTTTGGTGATACTCGCATTAACCATTCACAATGTGTAAGACGAAATGGGGGGCAAATTCTAGCCATCCCTTTTGTATGTTTCTCAGTAAAAAGCCTCTTACCTGAAAATGAAGTGTTCATTACCTCAACCCTTCTGCCCCTGTAGCCTCTTGCTTCTGCAGGTGAAGAAGTTTTGCTCTGCTCGCCCCCACATAAAAATCAGCCCTTCGGGAGAGTGTTAACTTAGAAAGGGTTAAGTCATCTCTATTTACAGGAAAAGCTCTCCTAGAGGTGTGGTTTACCATTAACTTTGTAGGAGAGCTTCCATAGGGTCAGCGCTGTAGGACCTGGCACCTTTGGAAGAGTTTTTTTAAGAAAGAAAGAAAGGAAGGAAGGAAGGAATCTGATACCCACCTGCAGGGCTTCTGTTATCATTCCTATCATTTCACCGTAATAAGAGCCACGCCAGCCTCCTGAAGCTGGATGTTGACCCAGAGGGAGAGCAGCGCTGCCAGCTGCAGGCGGTGGGGCCCCCGCATGGCAGCTGCACGGGGGAGTCTCGGCCCTAGAGTGAGCACATTTAGTTTGAAAGCACAGGTGCCCTTGTTTTTTGAAAATTCTTGGAATTCCGATTGCAAAGCATAGTGGGGGAAAGGAAGTCGAATCGGTGTAATCCTTGCATCTGTCAAAATTATCAGTTGTCCCCAGGGGTCATTTGAGTAATTGGATAAAATTAAGATATCAGTGATAACACAAATAAGCAACCTGGAGGGGACTGCTTGGGTATGGACCCATTGAGAAAGACCGTGCTTTCCTCTCCAGCAAGCACATTTTCTCTTCTGCTAGCTGTGCTCTTGCATAACTGGGTGTCAGAACCAAGCGTTGCCATGGTTCAGCTCAGACCAAACAGGCAAGAGTAAACAATTCCAAAATGATCAAATACCACTGACTCTCGATTGCATCAAGCCATAGCATACGTTATGTCCAAACCATTTCTGTTTGGTTTTATGAGGTGCTTTTGGATTTGTACCTGATATAGGTATGCTTAGTAGTGATAGAAATGTATGCTTCAGAATAATCAAACCACATTGTAAAGATCTGACAAAAGACTGTGCTAAGCCGCCTGGTTCCCTCCATTCCTCTGCCCCCCAAGAGTGGGGACACAGGTGGGGTGCTACCAGCTGTGAGCTCTGCCCTAGGCAGGCTGTTCCGTTAGTCACTTCACGGCGTCTGCATAACCTTGGGAAGTAGCTGTTATGAACCCCATTTTGCAAATGAGGCAACAAGAGTTTTAGTAACTTTCCTAGAGCCACAAAGGCCAAACCAGGCATTGAACCCAAGTGGGACTGACTCCAGACAAAGCTCAGGCTCTTTCCACTACAAAATCTTGTCTCTTCAACCTCAAGGAATCCCCAGGATGGGTTGAGGTTTCCAGAAGACAGTGATTTTCTTTCCACTCACTCATTCATTCATTAACCAGCTAGTGAACGCCAGCTCGAAGCCCAGCCCTGTAAAAGGAACTGGGGACTCAGAGAAGATGAAATGTCATCCTTGCCCCAGAGAGCTCTAGACTGGGGGAGAGATTTGAAAACAAATCATCGCAAGGCTGCGCGAGAAGTGCTAAGGAATAGAGTACAGGAATACTCTATTCATTACAGAGTACAGAGGAGGGTCGCTGACTGACCCAAGGGTGGGGGCAGTGAGCAGTCGGGAGGAGTTGAAGAATTCATCATAGAGGAGGTGTCCTTTGAACCGAACAGTGGAGGAGGACTAGGGGATAGTCAGCCAACCATTCCAACAAGAGAGAGGGCTGGTGCCCACCAGCTGCGCAGTGTTCAAAACACGGTGTCAAGGTAGGGATGGTGGGAAGGGCGTCAGGAAAGATGGAGCTGCAGAGAAGGGGCTACAGAAAACGGCTCTGCAATAAGGAGCTTGAGCTTAATTTTGTAGTCTCTGATGGGTTTTCAGTAGGGATGTGACGTGATTGATTGGATGTAAAAAACACGGCCTTCACATTCTGCACATCCTCTGAGTTTTATCTAGGGAATTGTCCGAATTTAAATAAAGTCCTACCATACTATGGGCACATTATTGCCACTTAAGCCACATTCACCTCTTCTCATACAAAGTGTCTTTTCTAGGTTAACTTTCTGCAAAAGAGAGCGTCCATCCTTCAAGAAGAACTGACCGCATACCAAGGCGGAAGGTACAGCCCTTGCCCAGAATGCCTTCTGGTTGTTTGTGCTGTTTTGCAGCTGCGAGTCTCCTGGTTGGACATTGAAGTCTTCGTTAAAATTCTTAAACATAATATCAGTTTTGGAGGGAGAGGTTTATTTTTAGTAACAGCCTTGCTTTGAGGAGTTACCCACCTCTTGTAGTCACACTGCTTAGTCAGGACGATCCGAACCAGATGAGAGAGTCCGCAGGCGCCTGACAAGTCCAGGCCTCACCTGCGCTGTCACGACAAAACACCGTCTCAGAACCCAACTGCAGGATTAAGGAGGCGCGTCATCCTTTTCAGGCAGTGAGGTGATGGAGTTCTTAACATGGTAGGCCTCCTCTTCAGAGTCCTGTGTCCCCTGGAGGTTTGGAGGTTTGGGCTGGTGCCGACGTTCTCTAGACCAAACCAGACCCGCAGCTCAGGGATGTCACAACGCTCACCGTGACTTCTGGGCGCCGGCTGTACTCCCTGGGGGTGCGCAGGGCCTTCTGTCAAAGGCTCCCAGAGACATCACAGCATCGATTATGTTTACCTGCTCCGATGTAGTCTGGCCACCTTCCTTTCAGTGCAGTGAAAGACGGAACCGCTTATTTGGCACTAAAGTAAACATAAAGATCTTTTACTTTTCAAAAGATTGCATTGCTTGGTGTGAACCCCTCATAGGCATAAAGGATGGAATTTTGATATCAAATATTCTTTTTAACCTCCTTCCAGCTTCTCTTGAATTAGAACATGTTTCATAATAGGCATGCCCATTAAACCTGGAGAGACCCCTAAGTGAATTTTTTACTTTCAGGTAACCGTGTGAGGACTTACCCGAGTGACCCGAGTGTAAGGCGGGCGCAGTGTCTGGGCCGTGCTGTGGACTGTCAGCAGCTTTGAAGATGTGGAGGGCGTGAAGCAAACTGTGAGAACGGTGGCTTTTTTTAATACTTAAATGTAATTAAGACCATAAAAACGTGCACCACTCTTATACTAAGTGGGGTGGTTTATTTGTGTCTGCCTAAGTTATTTTTTAACATCCCTTTATTTTTTATTTCCATACTTGTGTGTGTTTATTTCCATACTTGTGTGTGTTTGGATGTGTACTGAGGATTGCTTATATTGGAAAAAGAAAGGGTCTCCTGAAGCTTCCTGGTTAATGGTTATGCATAGAACTTTGCAAGTTGAATATGATCAAAATCACGTTTGTAGTGTCATATCAAAAATTTTTAACGTCTTCACATTGTTTTCGTGTTCGTATTCATATTTTATTAAAGTATTGTTTTGTACTTGTCAATTTTATTTCTACTTTCTGTTGCACCTCATTTGCCAAAACAAATAGGACATCTGCATGATATCTTTTCCCTAGAAAGTACTGACAGTCTCAAACTGTACTCTGGGGAAAAATACCTAATGTCGTGTCACAGATCAAATCCGTACGGAGTGCATTGATTCAGAATAAAAGCCCCTGGGTCGTCCGCTGTCAGTCCCAGTACTTGCCATGTTGGTGTCTAATCTGATCCTGGACTCCAGGGGCAGGAGAGGATAAGAATTTTAGGTAGCAGTTACGGTTTTACTGTTACTTTCTTGTCTCTCTTTTTGTGATTGTTGTTTTAATTATAATATCAGTTGACACTCTTTTAAATGCCTAAAGGTGTAGAAGTGTGCTGGGGAGGGTACTGAGCACACTGGCCCGTGTTAGCACCACGAGCTTTGATGGGCCCCTTTCCGTCGCTGAGAAAATACCAAGCTGCTCCCCTGCACGGGGTTTCAGTTACTACCCAGTGCTGATAAGCTGTTAAATGCTGATTGCTTAACCCTGATTTGCCAAGGAAATTTTGAATTGCAGAGGATGGATGCTCAGTATTCTTTTGACCGCACTGTGGTGCGCGCTGGGACCCTTGGAGACACTAACAGTCGGGACCTCGCACAGGGCTGTGATCATCTGGGTTACCGTAAAAGGTCAGGGCCAGTGTTTATTTACCCTTCTCCAAAATTCTTCTCTCTTTCCCATGCCCAACTCTGTTGTTTGCTGCCCAAGGCTTAATTACCCTCCTTTTGCACTGTAACTGAGACAAGGAGATGATAAGGAAGTAACAGGTTTTACGGCCACTTCCAAAGCCAGGGCCAGGCCGCCTGGCCTTCCTGCACTAAGTCGTCTCTGCCCCCATCGCCACTCTGCCTGGTCGTGTTCACCCTGACACCTCCTCCAGAAATATATCTCCATCCTTTGAAAGATTAGGTTTTTCTTGCATTTGCAATAAATTATAGCCCTGGCTTAAAGAATATTCAGGGAAAAGCAAGGTTGTAGCAGATGCTATTAAAACCACCTGACAGATGAGGACAGTCGGTACTCAGACTATGATTCAGTGCTCGGAAGGGAAGGATTAAGGCTGCGTGATTAATTTTAAGTCCTTCTCTGCAGACCGTGAAAACAGGTTGAAGCTCGGCAGATTTCATTAGTGATGTTATTCGCTGCTTGAAGTGAAAATACTTTGTGAATTGTGTTGTGTGCTGGACTTGGAACTCCCACTCAAGAATATTTGTTTTCCATGAGTAAATATCAGTAGGCGTTTTGGAAAGTCGCCTGCTATTCTTTCTTTTCCTTATTTCATGGGTTGTGAAGTTACAAACACTGGCGAACCTTCGACATTCCCCAGATCCTGTCTCCTTTCCGAAGCGTGTCATACGTGTCTGGGAGTAAGCGGACTGAAACCTGAGGTCGCTTTGATTGTGTGTGATAGGGGTACATGGCTGACACTAATGTTTTTTGTGAACGTTCTCAGACAAAGGAAGAGAAAAGAAAATGATGCCTGGCATATTTCAAATTCCTTACCAAGTGATCACTGCACACACAAATCAGTACTGAAAGAAAAAGCGAGCACTCAGGAAATAAATTATAAACAGTGTGCTTTATTATAAAATCATCTAAGATTTCTTCCTTTCTTTTATCCGGCGGAAGATCGGTGGTTCATCACAAACCCGTTTTAGTTGCATTTCGAGTTATTATTATTATTGGCTGCTGCACCTGAGTCATCGCCTATGCTTTTTCTCTCTCAGCACGTGATTGTCAGCAGGTAGTGGTTAGGGCCACGCCGAGCAGAAAGACAGCTGTGGGGTCACAGTGGCCGTGGCGTGTGTTAGTCTGCAGTTGTGGGAGCAGGCGTGAGAAGGGTGAACATGAAAGTTAGCTGTCGGTCATCTCCCTATGTCACAGTTCTGTTGGAGCCTACCATTTCCACGCCCCCAAGCAGTGAGCCACTGCAGGGGCCCGACCCTGACCTTGCAGCCTCCCCACTCAACAATCTAGTCCTCAGAGGGCGGCTGTCCAGGGCACAGCGGGGGGAAAGGAGGACTAGAGAGAGGGAACGGAGAATGGCCGGACTTGCTTCACAGTTTGTGCAAAAGAATTGCCTGGTGACGCAAAGGAAATAGCTCAGAATCAAACATCACCCTGTAATGTCACTTATTAACAGTGATTTTTTCAGAAATGAGCATGTGCTTATAGTGGTGAGCAACCTCATTACGGGACTCTGCAGAGAAAGTGCAGAAAGAAGACACTGAACGAACAATTAACAGCTCTCTTATTGAAGTGCATCGCTGTCCACCGAAGGCAGTGGTGGCTTCGTTTTCTTTCTAAGAGTAAAAAGGAAAGGTAAAACATCAAAACTGGTGGGAGAAAAGTTTCAGAACACAAGGTCATTTTAATTCATGGTTTCCTTTAAAGAACTATCTCTTCTCAGCTTTCATATTTTGTTCAGAAAGGTCGTCTCTTTTAAGCCTTGTCATTAAAGGCAGTTTGTTCTTTAAAGCGAATTATCAAAGGGTGTAGCAATTGCAAGTTACTGAAACTAAAATGCATGATCAATTTTAAGTCTGCTAACTAAAGCTTGCTTAAAATTGGATGTGCTTTTGTCCTGGCAGCCCCTTTGATAAAACCAGAAAAAGATACATAGTTGGTCAATTCAAAGTAGGAAAAGAAGATAATTAGATAAAACTTTTCTCCCAGTGCTTGAAGTGGTGCTTGGATATAGGGACTTGATTGGGAAGCTGTGGGATAGTCTGTGATGGTATCTGGAAAGTGCAAATTTTGACCCCAGATTTTGACCTGTGTTAACATTCGCCACTCCGTTGTTTTAAGAATGGAATCAAACTTCAGATCACATTATTCGCCTCTCACATGGAGGAAGAGAAATGGCATTTGCAGCATAAGACTGGAGGAACTATAAAATCTGGATCCCTCACCAATATCTAGATCAGCTGAAAACTCAATCTTCTAGACATTTCAGTGTTAAGCAAGGATTTGCCTCAGGCAAATGTTTTAAAACCAAAGGCCCAAGATGTTGCTGCAGATTCGGCTGTTTTTAGAACTGAGCTTAGTCTAGACGGCAGGCTAATAAATACTCTCATATCCTCTTTGGGAGTCTCCCATGTAGGAGCGGTCTCCTGGAAAACAGCTAGTTGGACGCAAAGACTGGAGGGAGCAGAGGAAGGGGCTGCCTGGTGAGATGCCCGACGTGTTTGACCGGCTGAGAGGCAGACACGAGTGGAGCCATTCTGTCCCCACTCCTTTTCCTTCAGCCACAAAGGAAGAGTGGTCCTCCGGTGGCGCCCACTGACGAGTGAAGGCGATGCTCTTCACTTATCCGGGCCTCGCTTTCCTGGCCTGTGACATAAAGGAGCACGACTGGACCAACATTGGCCGAACTCCAGCACTTTACTCCTCTGATTCAGTGTTCCTCACGCTAGCGTTCCATCGGCTCTGTTCTGCATGATTCATCGGGAGGTATTCCAGTGTCACATTCAGGAAGAATGGCATGCTGTATGCCCTCTTGAGGAATCAGATTTACATCACTCACTCAGTCCCTCACTCGTGGAGTAAATAGTAGTGGTTGCCTACTGTGTGCGAGACAGCACATGAACCACCTCCAGTTTAGTGGCTTACCACAGTCATTTACCACTTCTCTCCCGCAGAGAGCTGACCGGGCTCAGCGGGGCCGTCCTCAGTTGGGTGTCAAGCAGCCGCAGTCAGGTGTAGGCTGGGGCTCTAGTCACCACGATGGCTTGCCCACAGGGCGGCTGTCAGGAGCCCTGCAGAGCAAGGCCAGCAAGACACCCGACACAGAGGTCACTAGCCACAGGAGACCTGGGCCCGGCAAAGGCACAGCCTCACATCCACTGTACTGTGTCAGAGACTGGGCCCATCAGAGTCGGGGGAAGAGGACATGGGCCCAGCACTGTCACACAGCCTGTGGCCATCTCTAACCTGCCACACCCTGTAGTGAAGGAACCTGTCTAACTTTCTTGCCCCTGGAATGTCTCCTAAAACAATGTAGTCCATGGAATTGTTGTCCTGTGGTCTGCATATTTTAGTGTACAGACTTCTGTGAAGTGTTGAGCAACTGAAATCTTGGTGATGGCTAAAAAGTTTCTTCCTCTGCAAAACCCTGTTAATCTAGGTTGTATTCCTACAACCACGGGTTAAATGATGGATTTGAAAACTCCGCTTGGCAAGCCCCGGGTTAGGAATTTTAATAAGGCCATGCCTTCCCTTGTGATTCCTTCGAAAGATGGTAGCAACCACAGTTGTATGTTTCTTTCAGTTCTTCTCCGTGTGGGACTTGGTATGCATTGTTTATCATAATTTTCTTAGCAAGTGTGTTATTACAAAGGTCCACCAAAACCCAGAGCCTGTGCTTAGCATGGCTTCTCTTTCTCTCGTGGAAAGATTGGGCGCATGGAAGGAAGGATGTGAACTTGCTGAGGCTCTGAGGGAAAATTTCCGGACCCACAGAACACTTAAAAGCGCTCAGCTAAGTAGAGCGTAATCATCCCGATAAACAAATGAATCAGCCTCCTAATTGCCCCGTTAGCTTTCTCTCCTCTGCTGAGTTATCTCTACCGATGCCACTTAGCCCGCCCCGGGACCTCCCCATTCTCAGCTGAACCTGGGTGGGGCATACAGACGTGGGGAGGGAGCCTTGGCCACCAGTTTGCCATCCAGCGTCATCTGTTTCTCACTGAACACTGCCGGCTGCGGATGGTCCACCCAACCTGGCGATCGGCGTGTGTCTTGTAAGCATCACAAGGGTGGGTTTGACTGCAACATAGCTCTCTTCGGCAGGCAGAGCCTGACCCTCGAGGGTGGAAGTCTTTTCCTGACAGGGCGGGAGAGATTCCTAAGCATCAGATACTTGTGGCAGACGTATCGACATGGCCTGAGATTTCCCGAAAGCGAGTCTGCGTCAGCCAGCATTGCTTCGTGGCAGAGCTGTCTTGACCTGACCTCCTGCCCCACCATGTTGCTCTCCAAGTTCCGTGTAAACTGGCTCCAGTCCGGTTTCCCTTGAACACTCACGCTTTTCCCCAGCAACTGCAGTGTCACAACCCTGTGCAAAACCCTCTTCCGAACTGATCATTTGGCCCGTGACAGATCATTGTGTTTGCAATAAAAATATTTACCCAAGCGGGGCGCAGTGGTTGCGGGGAGAAGCCTGGGCGGGATTGCCTCATCGCGTCAGCAGCTGCTCCCTCGCGGAATCAGGACTTGCCAGCAGGGTTCGCCTCGAGTGCCGCCTCTTACAGTGTCAGGGAACCTTTCTCCACCTGGGTTCCCACTTGTGCTATCTGATTTTCTTCTAAAGCATTTTTATTTACGCATGTAGGCATATGAATAGGGAAGCTGCTAGAGCTCAAATTGGGTGGATTAAGGGAATATTTTTTCTTTTAAAATGTTTTCTACAATCCTTTGGAGGGGGTGTGTGTGTGCATGCGCACGTGTATGTATGTGTGTGTGATTGTTTTAATAGGCTAATTAAGATAGCAAACTTAAGTAGACCTCCCACTGCTGGCCCCTGCTATTAGGTACTTTGCCTAAAACCATGTAATGCTCACGCTCTCTGCCTTTTTATTGGTAGAGGAGAAAGATTAATTGGTCCCATGTCCATCCTACATTGTAATTATTGTTCTCTCTGATATAACCTCTAACATATGAAGAGCATTTTCACTTCAAGCAAACTGTAAATTGAACTCTGCTCTTCAAAACTTGAAGAAACCTGCTCCAAAACTAAATGTACTGCAGACCTCTGTTGAGTGCCTCATGCAAGCCTGGGACTGGGAGACGTACGAAGACTCACTCCTTGTCTGTAAAGAGCTTGTGATCTGTGTGGGGAAATAAGACCTACAGAGAAGAGGAAGGAAAAAAAAACAATATAAGAGAGAACATGATCTGTATAGGAGAAATGCCCAAGATTATGGGAATTCCAAGGAAGCAATAACATTTTGAAATCTGTTCTCATAGGAGGAGGGGACATTCAAACTGGGCCAGAGTAAGATTTCAGTAGGTGGAGGTGTGGGGAGGGTGTTCCCAGGAGTCCAAGCCAGTGAAGTCATTCAGATCACCTGATCACAACGTGTGGGAGGGAAGCCATGGGAGAGAAGATTGAAAAGGTGTGTTGGGGTCAGGCTGGGGAAGTCGAGGGGAACCGCACTCACTGACCACCTTCAGCACTGGGCCGGGCCTCGGCATGTGGCTCAGGGCTTTGGCCTCAGAGGCTCTGGACTCGGGCCAGTTGCTTAGCTTGTCTGAGTTTCCTTACCTTAGAAAATGGAGGTGAGAGTAGAACCAGGTTGTGAAAATTAAATGAGATAATGAGCTCAACAAGGCTAACAAGCAATAAACATATAATAAGTAAAAGCTATTTTTGTCTTCTGACAATCCTTAATAATTTCATGAGATAAGTGTTCTTTATACTTGAGGAAGCTGAAGCAGAGAGAAGTTTGGACGTTTGCCCGAAGCCGTAATTCTAGTATATGATGAAAGCAGAAATTGGAGCTGATACCTCTCAAACTCACTCACTTTTGCCCCTTTTACTATATTGCATTGCCTCCCTGGATGGATGAGGAGAGGTTTGGACTTTGTTTTCTAAGCATCAGGGAGCAATTTAAGAGTTTTGAGCAGAGACGTGACATGACCAGAACTTGCTGTAGAGCATTCGCCAAGCAGCTCCACGAGGCGGGCTGGTCAGAGGAAGCAGGCAGGAGGCAGAGAACGAATTAGGAATGGTGTGAGGGGTCTAAGATGGACCCCGTCCCCTGGGAGAGAAGCATCTCTCTGTGAATGGAAAGTAGGTCAAAGATTCAGCAGCTGCCGTGGCACCTGAATGAATGAGGTGATTGTAGGAGAGAAAGAAACAAATGTGGGGCAGCCAAGGTTTCTAGCCTAAAAAGATGCAGGGTAGAGATTTGAGTCGGGGGAAGAATGATGAGTTTGGGTTTAGACATGTACTGAGCAGCATCGGTAACTGCAAACCTGGGTGAGGGCCCAGAGATTCGTCAGACAGGAGCACTGGGTGAGAGCTGGTGCTGAGACAGCTGGCAATTTCACCGAGAAGGGGAGAGGCTTAAGAGGGACTGAGAATGAGAGGAAGAGGGATAGGAGGGGACCAGGAGGGAGTGCACCGTCTGGGAAGCTACGGAAAAGAATTTATTGCCCTGGCTGGTGTGGCTCAGTGGCTTGAGCGCCAGCCCGTGAACCGAAAGGTCATCTGCTCAAGTCCCAGTCAGGGCACATGCCTGGGCTGCAGGCCAAGCTCCCAGTTGGGGGTGTGGGAGAGGCAGCCAATTGATGTATCTCTCACACATCGATGTTTTTTTTTTTAATAGAAGAATTTATTAAAGGGCTTTTAAAAGAGAAGTAAGGGTAGGAGAGGGCTGGTTGCACAGTAAGACACAGAGTGCTTCCAGGATGGCTAAGAAAACCTGTTGAATTTGCCCTTGAGGAGGAAGTCAGAGGGAGCAATGAATTAGAGGCAAGAATCCAAATTCCTTGAGGGTCCTAACTGAAGGGCGTGGTGCCTCCCAGGCACTACAGTCCTGAGATAAGTGGTGGAGAGCAGGTTTCCTGCCTCAATTCTCGGTATCAGCTCGCGCTTGGCAACGCTTCCACCACACATTAGCCCCACCAAAGCCCCGGAACTGGTGCGGGCCGGCCACATGAAAGGGGATCCTGCATTATTTATGAAAGTCTAGGGACATGGTTTTGAAAGTTCAGCCCTGCTCCCATCCACGGTTAGCCCCAATTCGTGAATTTTGCAGAGTCGCTAAATGAGCCACTCCCCATGGGTTGAGTTACCCATCGGCCATTTTGCAAAGCAGCCTTCTGGATAAATCGTGAAAATAAAGCTGATTGCCGTTGAGGAACATTCCTCTATGCTAAACTGATTTCATTTATGTTTCTTAGCGATGTGGAATTACCATTAGTTTTCAGGCATTTTTCATTTAACAACAAAAAATCAACTCGGACTTGATACTGAGGTAGAACTTAACATCGAATTAGTAGCCTCTGTACTCGATCACAAAATCACATTTTCTGATGTCCCACTTGCCCCCCTGTGAAAACGTTAGTTAAGAAAACCGGGCAGGTGATTGTGCAAACATTTGAGGGATGAAGAAACGCACACTGAAAACAGCGCAACGCAAGGACGGCGTACGGGCTTTGGAATTAGACATAAAGAGATGAAACACCTCTTTTAAAAGGGAATTCAGTTTATTAAAATTCTGGAAACATAGGTAAGGCTTTCTTACTAAATAAAACCACTTTATACTCTAAATTTTAAAACAAATTTTGTAAATGTTTACCATAATGTCTAGAAGCCGTGTCTTCCTTTTCTTTTCTTTTTCTTTCTTTTTTTTTTTTTTATCGTTTGGCTTCAAAATTTCTTTCATGCCAACACTGAAAGTTTAGTAATAGGGAATTAGAAAGAAAATTGGCAAGACATTAAAATTCTGTCAAAATAGCTTGGATTGTGGGCTAATTTTAGGAGGGAGAAAAAAATGGCTTTCTTGTACTAAGAAAAATTGAGATTAGGACATTTGGTCACTTTAAAATCTCCAGCAGGGGGGCAGAAGAGTATAAATGCTTTAAATTCCCTGGCTGTCCTCCACAGAAGTGACACAGGGAACTCAATTTAGCCCAGGGCCCTCGCACTATTAGGAGAATTCCGTAGACTACGGCCACCCGTGGTCCCCCACTGGGAATGTCTAGAGACTGTGCGTAGAAGACTGTGGTGACTAAGTGTGCCGCCACGAACCTAGCTCTAGATTTCTTTTTTGTAATAGAACATGCCCTCCCAGCTACAAAAAGAGAAGTCGGGACCCAGTCAAACTTCAAAGCATGTCAATGCGTAGCTTGCGCGTTCGTCACATAGACCCGCGGCGTGGACAGTGAGGGGGAGTTTGTAGACATTAACTCAGACTTGGCTGCTGCTGTCCAGAGGCGGTGCCCTTTTCCACCTGATGGTGTCAGCTACAGGCAGGCTGAGCAGCGGCATGGGTGACTGTGAGCTGGATTTTAGAACACTTGCCACTCTACTGCTGGGTGGGATGTGCCTTTCAAAACCCAGGCCCATCAGGAACAAACGGAGAGGATCCCAACAATATTGTCAAGAAGTCGTGAGTTTCGTTCCTAGAAATGTATGTAAAACAGGGAGTAGCATATACCTTTATCTGAAAAGAGTCTTTGGGCCATAATAAGCAGTGTCTTATTTCAGCTTAGCTTCACTATAATACCATCTAAATAATTCTGTTTTATATACTTAGATTTTATGCTGTAATTCCTACTTGGCCATAATGGTTTTATCTGTTATTATGCCCCTAAGGGTGGTTGAATTTTACATTATGCTTTCTGTCCAGAGAGAAGAGAACATACAATTCTACTGTGTCTTCAGGCAAGTTATTAAATATTTTATTGTGCAGGTATAATTCACAATACTCAGAGGCAAGAGCTTGTATTGCTAGACAAATTCAATTTCTGACACTGGCTAAATTGGCCTTTGGGCCAGCCACATAAACTCTGCCTGCCTTAGGTTCACCATCCAGGTAGACAAGAAATAACGACCATGGGATTAGCACCTTAGCAATATGTTTAAGGTGTGGAAGTCACAGTGGAGCAATCCCTTTGTCCACCTTCAAAGGGAATCGCCACCGGCCACAGCTCTAGACAGCCCTTCCCGTTCAGCAGCTCATCCCGGTACCCGGTCCTGATTTAGTGTTCCCTCTTCACCTGGTTGAGACCACTACTCACCGCCAAAGTGGGGGTTCAGTGTGGACCAAATCAATTGGAAATGCAGGCTACCCTCCAAGGTTAAAAAGTTGGTAGTGATGCATCTGACTCCATCTACTGCTAAAAAAAAAAAAATAGAACTGTTTCGTAACATTTTGTTTAAAAAAATCATCAAGACTTGGAATGTTTTTATGCTTTGGTACACCTAAGAAAAGCAAATGCGATGTGTGGGTTCTTGAACCAACAAAAGGATAAAGGGAAGCCTGGGTTTGGGAAATAAAGCATTTAATCAAAAGGAAAATACCTTGCTTGATTGTGAGCACAGTTTCGAAGGGCAGAAGAGATACTTGAAGCATGTGCAGAGCCAGGTCGTCATATAAGAGAATGTGATGGGCTGGTTTCTGAAGTAGAAGAACGTTTCTGACGGCGTAGCGGGAACCCCAGCAGACGCGAGGGATCCTGATGGCTGAGAACCTAGGCAAAGTGCAGTCAAAAGAACCACCTCTCTCCCGAACAGCAGAACAGGAAGACATTTTCAGCAGCGCCAAAGCTGTGTTTTATCACTTCTGGAAGTGACCTTGTTGGTTTGATGTCAAAGCACAAGAGAAAGCTTTAAGAACTTACTCAAAAGCATCAAAGAATTCTGCAGAAAAGTTAACGACAAGGAGCAGTGGAATTTTGGCTCCCCCGGCAGTTCGCCACTTGATGGATTCCTAGAACATTAGTGCACACTGTGCCCCAGTCACTATTTTCTAGGGTGACCCTGAGTCTGAACGCAGTTCCAAGGCCCTTGGAGCAGTGAATGAAGTTGCCATCTCCTCTTTAACCCCATTGGACTCATATTGGCCCTCGGAGCAGTGAACGAAGCTATCACCTCCTGTTTAACCCCACTGGACTCATATCATAAAAAAACTCATCCAGCCCAGCCCATGAAGAAGAGCTCTCCAAAAGGCACATTTTTATCTCGTGTTTAATTTGACTGATTTTTCTGAAATCAAAGATCAGCTACCGAGTGGCCAGATTAGGCCTAGAACCCACATTTTAGGCTTCAAAGCCCATACCCTCTCCCCTAGTGCTTACCCTCTCCCATCCCCTCATAATGGATCACACACAGTGATTTAATTTCGTGGCGCTATGAGCCAAGCTTTTGTGTCACAATGGTTCCACTTGGGCCAATGTCCATTTCCTTGCTCCTTCCATATTTTATGTGCCTTACAATCTAGAAAGGCTAAAAGGTCTAGCCCTTAGTGGCCCTGGACACAGTGTCTGTTTGGAAATATGCTATAAGGCACCAAAGCTTCATTTCATAAACCATCTGATAGGCCATCTTATAGGAGAATGACACTTGCCAGAGTACCACAGAGGGGCTTGTGCAAGACTCTGCTCTTGGGCAAGAGTGTGCGAGTGGACTGGAAATTGCGAGAGAGGTGTCCCGGCATTGCTCCCAAATGCCGTCCGGTCCCTGTCCAGGCCTGGGCTCTCCACTGTCTCTCTTTCACGCTCTTCTGGGATGTGGGCAAGGATCTGTGAACAAGCTGCTGCCTTCCAACGTCAGAAACTACCATAGCTCAATAAGGAAATTCTTTCTCTTTGGGATTCCATTTCTTTCCCGTTTTGCAAGGTTAGAGTGGACATCGAGGGAGGCCTTCCCCTCCCCTTGGGGCTACTGTGTCCTCATTCCTGCAAGACCTCGGGCAGTGGCGTCCGGGAAGCAGAGATTGGGTTGATTGTGCAAGCCCTTGATCAGTATCTCGAAGGTCCTTTGCGACTCCAAGAATTCTCTGACAGAACCCCATGATGCAAATAAGTACAACAGCTATACTTGGGCAATGGGAGGGAAAAGTGGGAAGCACCCAGACAGACCCTTGATGTCCAGCCAGATAACCTCACGTGGCACATGATTAAATCTGGATGCCTCCAGAATGACTCAGATCGCGGAAGGACTTGGCTGTCTCGTTGCTGATGCCTCTGGTTTTCCGATCGGAGATAATGAAAGCACAGCTGAGGGACGTGAAAGAAATATCGCTGGTTCTGAGATGTCACTTGAGAAGGACAGAAGCAGAGCCTCCTGGCTTCCAAGTTTGAGTCTCTGTAGATTCAAAACATTACATCTCAATTCTGCTCGAAATGAAATGCACCAGAACAGCATCATGTGCAAATCGTACCTCGGGGCCGGCAGCTCGGGACCCCTCCCAAGTCATGAGGAAGCGAGTTACTCCCGATAAGCCTGGAGCCCCCATCTCTTCTGTAGTTTGCACACAGGTCTCAAAAAGGGGGTACAGACAATTCCTTGGGATAGCGTAACCTTAGTCTGCATTTACTCTGAAGGACAGAAAACATGCCAACTTTGAACTGAAAGCATGCCTGTGTGGAAGTAATCTGTTTTCTAAGGGCAGGCCACTTTCACAGACATTTCTCCCTGAGTCCTCACAACCACGCTGTGAGGTAGTTGGATATCATCAGCTCTTCCTTACAGATGAAGAATGAGGCCGAGGGGTTATATCCTCAGGAGGAACGGTCCCGGTAGTGGAGCAAGGACTCGAACCCAGGTCTGTCTGATAAAGACCTTCTGCTACTCCAGCAAGTGTGGACCACGGTCCTTACCCTGGCTACACATTAGAATCATCTGAGAAGCTGCCCATCCCAGGTGAATTAAATAAAACGTTCAGGGCTAGGGCCAGGACTGGGGCCTGCAGATCTGTTAGGAGCTCCTGGATTAGCCTAACATGCAGCTGGGGCAAGAACCATGGCTAGAGGACCTTCCAGTCCCAGGCCTGAGATTTACAAGAACTCCCCAGGGCGGAGGGATCCCACACTGCAGTGCCTGCAGTGGCCACCAGATAAAGGCCAGCTCAGATGCCTCCCCTTCAGTGGCAACATCTGTCATGGGTGACATAAGAATCGTGGTGACTCCTCAGTAATAAAGTGGTGGCAAAGAGGAGAGGCTAGGAGTCAGCTACCCTCCAGCCCACTCACTGTGTGATTGAACCTCCACTGTCTTATTCCTCCAGAAAAGAACTGCCTACCGACACATGGAGACAGGGTTTGAGGGGTTTCACTCTAAGGGACCACGCAATAACAGCATCCCAAGCTCTGTGTCTCTGTGGAACGTAGGTAGAGGAGGGAGATTTGCAGACAGAAGAAAAGCAGAGCTGGAGGCGTCTTGGGATGGATGGGTGAGGACAGCCACGCTGAACTTTATGAAGGAGGAAGTTGCCCCAGTTCGCAAAACCAGAAAATCGCAGAGCTGGGCCCGGTCTGACCTGCAGCCATGATCTTGAGGATTCATCTGGTTGATTAAATTAGTAGGCAACCAAAATGCCTTTTCCTTTCATTTGGTAAAAGACAAAATGAAATGAACACACCACTGTTGTTATGAGCAGGCTGACTGGGGCCCTGGAAGTAGAGAGCAGACACAAGCCCTGGAGGGCGGCTCAGAGGAGATAGGATTTCTTGATGGAGTGGATGTGGGTGTGAGGGAGAAAATGCAGGCTGGCTCCAGAAGGTTTGGCCTGAGCAGCCCAAAGCACGTCGCCGCCCTTCAGTGGGACGGGAAGGCTGCGGGCGGAAGGAGACAGTCAGGGGCTGTTTCGATCATGCTCATCCCGAGGTGTCTGGTCAGCTCTTCTTCACGTCCAGCACGTGTGGGAAGTGCCCGGCACAGCGCAGGGAGCACTCGGTAAGTCGTCGGCACTGTTTCGTTATCATCGGCACTACCTGCTACTTCACCTTGAATCCTGCAGAGCTTAGGACTTTAGAGAAGGTCAAACAGACTCCACTGACTCCCTCATCATTCTTGCCTCAGTGACTGGCTGTTTCTCCTCCTGCATGTGCAGAGAAGGCAGCGGGCTCCCTTCCCAGGCGACCTCAGGCCCGGGAAAAGCAGCCGCTGACCACCTGGAAGCGTTCGTCCGTCGGGGCCTCGTGTGGGAGGGGAGCTGGCTCAGCCTAGGGTCGCACCACAGCTCTGAACTGCAGTCCAGGGCCCCAGACAGAAATGGAAGCAAGGACCCTTTCTTTCTTCTCTGCAGACCCAAACGCATCCGTGCTCTTCACAGAGCTGGAGTGTGTGGCCACAGGAAAGGTCTGGGTCTTCTGGCCCAGAAGGAAGAGACTTCCCAAGATGAGGGAACTGGGACCAAATTACAGGAAGAGACTTAAGCAACATCACATAGCCAGTTAGTGGTGGACCTAGAATTAGATGGAAAGATTTGTTTTTTTTTTAAAGACACTTTTAAAAAATGTTTTTTAAAGATTTTATTTACTTACTTTTAGAGAAAGGAGAAGAGAGGGAGAAAGAGGAGAGAAACATTGACATGCGGTTGCCTCTTCCACACTCCCAGCCGGGAACCCAGCCCGTAGCCCAGGCATGTGCCCTGACTGAGAACTGAACTGGTGACCCTTTGGCTCGCAGGCCAGTGCTCAGTCCATTGAGCCACACTAGCCAGGGCAGATGTAAAGTTTTTAATGCCCATAATTTATTTTCTGGGCAAAGGAGGATGTTTACTGTAGAAAAGATTAGGGGGTAAAGACCGTGAAGGTTGTGTTGAGTTCGGATTCTGGTAATGGCAGAGCAGCTTGTATTGCGCTAACCCTCTGGAACATGATAAACACATGACGAAAATCACTTAAAATATATATATTTGGAGGCAGGGGAGAGCAGCCCGAAGCAGGCATAAACGGAGGGCACTCCACCTTCGACAGCAGGGAACCGTACTGAGAGCCGCGTTCATGCCATGCTCCCCAAGGCGATCGCCAGTTTGCACGACCTGGGGAGACCGGAGCTCAAGCAGAAGCCACAGCCTTACTGCTTTGAGCAATCAGAAGACATGATTGGGGCTGCCAGAGGGGCTGCAAATTGAGGGGGAAACCTAGGAAAAGAGAGAGCTACTGTTGGGGAGCCTCAGAATCGGCACACAAACTTCTCTCAAGTTCTTGGCTGACGCCCGCGAACTCTCAGTGCGTGGGGAGACCCCGAGGAGCTGCAGGAAGCAAGAGCTGGGGAGTGGAACGAGCACAGCGAACGTGTCGGTGCTGCGGCCACAAAGAAGTCGAGTTTGGAGTTTGAGGCCCATCGAGTTAGCCATCTGCTTGGAAAAAAAACATGATAATCTTCAAAGGAAGATAAAATCCAGTCATTATGGCACTTAAGACACAATGACTGGTATATAATAAAAAATACTGAACATGAAACAGAAAATCTTATCTCAGTCAAAAGCAAAAGCAATCAAAAGAAACTGATCTCAGAATGACTCAGATGTTGGAATCAGCAGCCAAGGACTTGAAGGCAACTTTATAAATACATTCAAGGACTTAAAGGAAAACATGCTCATAATAAATTTTAAAATGGAGACTTTGAAATGAGAAACAGAAAGTTAAAAAACAGAATCAAATTCTAGAACTGAAGACCACATCTGACGGGGAAGTTTTTCTAGATGGGCATGTCACAGACCCGGGAGAGTGAAGAAAGGCCAGTAAACTGAAAAACAGATCGGCAGAGAGCATCCAGTTTGAAGAAAAGAGAAACTATATTGCAAAAAGTGAGCAAAGCCTCTGTGATTTCTGGAGCAAAATATATGGTTTAATGTATGTGTAATTAGAACCTCAGAAGCACTGGAAAGAGAATGAGGAAGAAAAAAACATTTGAGGAAATAATGGCTGAAAATTCAGTAAATTTGGTGAAAACCATCAACTTACAGATCAAAGACGTTCAGCAAAGCCCAAGCAGAACAAATGCTATAAAGAAAATACTGAGGTGTACCCCAGACTGTTGAAAACCAGATGTACAGAGAAAATCATGAAAGCCACAAGAGAAAAGAGACAGCGTGACCAGAGAACGATGTCAAGAAGGAATGCTTACTTCTCATCAGAGATGCTGGGGGTCAGAAGACAATGGATCGTCTCTAAGCTGCTGAAAAGATGTCAGCATCCTCTCAGATTGTTTCAGAACAGTATTTTAACCCCTCCTCCCCTCTCTGCCTCACTCCTTCTGCAGCTGGGCTTGGAGAACGCTGTGTGTGTGTGTGTGTGTGTGTGTGTGTGTGTGTGTGTGTGTGTGTGTGTAGGTCTATGCAACTTTATCACATATGTGTCTGTTTTATTTTGGCTTTTTTCTAATAGATATTTATTAGCATAAGACATGGTTTGTGCTGAGGAATTTATAGTCTGGTTAAAGAGATCAAGGAAATGTATAAGAAGAGTTAAAATATCCTTTAGGAAATGTTTTGTTTTATTTTATTTAGCTTTTTTATTGAGTACAATTTCATGCCGAAAAGAACACAGATTTTAAGTGTATGGCATGATTAACTTCACACATGTGTACACTTACGTAATCGTCACCCAGATTAAGTTGTAAAACATTTCCATCTCCCCAGAAGGTGTGCCTGGGCGCCCCCCTTACTCAGTGCCTATGACCAGAGGGGACCGCTCGTCTGATTTCTAGCACCAAAGTGCACTTCAGCTGCTTGTCACACTTCACATGAATAGAATCATACAGAGTGCTTTCTGGTGCCTGGGTTCTTTACTCGAGAAAACATCTGTGAGTTTTAGCAACGTTAGTGTGTGTTTGTGTAGTCAGTTTTCCTTTTTTTTGCTGTGTAGTATTCTGTGATCTAAATGCCCCACAATTTATTCAGCCATTCACCTGCTGATGAATATTTGAGTTGTTCCCAGTTAG